>JAATWR010000100.1:0-50000 GCA_018703725.1 Brassica juncea
TTTGAATCTCTATAAGTGAACTTTATGTCCGATCATAATTACATAGAATCTATGTCATCATTTTTAATAACACATATCTAAGCAAATCAGTTCTAAAATAATGTTTAGGGAATTAACTTCATTTTAAGGCGAAAGAAAATAATTAACGATTTAAAATGGCGTCTACAATATCTTAAATGACAACTAACATCCTATAAATGGTTATTGTTGTATTTTTCAATTTTTGATGTTGCTTAGCTGCTTATCTTTCTTCTGTTACTAGTTTTTTTATGTAACTTCTCTCAAAAAGTAAAACTTGTATACAATTTAATATTTACAGCAAAAAGAATATTAGATTATGTGTTGTTCAACCCATGCTAAATATAAGTCTTAAGTATTCAGGTATTCGACTCTGATTCGGGTCAGTTATTTCGAGTCCAGATCTTTCGTATCAAAATACCCTTAATTTATCTTAAATATTGCAAAAATCTATCATAATTATCTGAAATTTTATAAAATAACCAAAAGCAAAGTATTAGTAATTGAAATTAAACCTTTTTAAAATCTAAATTTAACATTTAAATTTTTTATTACTTAGATATGTTACAAAAATAATAATAGAAATTGTAAATAAAAATACATCACAACTACCTCATAAACTAATATGTATATTCCCATATAGATCAGATCCGGTTAGACGGAGATGTTCTCTGGCGAATCGACTCGTCTAACCACCACCTGATCTAGTTTAGATGGACAGCCGACAAAAAAAAACTTTGATACGTATAAAGTCGAAGACATGGGTATATTAATTTTATTTGGGTCGGGTATTAATCGGTTCTTATCATGTCGGATCTATTCTGGTTGATTCTTTTTGATTTTGATTCTTTCAGGTAGAGGAGTTTGGATCCTAGGTAGGTGTAATTTTTGGTTCCGTTTTGGCTCGGCTGATTTAGGTAAAATGTCTAAGCCTACTAAAGATGTTATATTAATTTGGTGAACAAAGTTTGCAATGTAATAATATTAATAAACTTTTTACTGAAACAAACCAAATTGCGAGAATGCGTTAAACAGACAGACTAGTCAAGGGTTCTCACGTGCGTAGGAAGACTTACACGTGCGGTAACCAGGTAGGGCCCACCGCTCCGCTCTCTTCCTTTGAATATTTCGGAAGATGAAATAGCCGTTCTAGGGTTTTATTACGGAGTCGGTGTCCCCCCCCCCCACTACTTATTCACCTACTTGACTCTCTCTGTATTTGTCCGTTAACATTCGATTTGAATTGTATATTCGATTTTGTGGCGTGTGAGAGAGTAAGGGGTTTAAGGTTTTTGGTTTGTTGCTACAATGGACGAAAACTTACTGGACGATATAATACGGCGGCTGCTGGAGACGAATAACGGGAAGGCGGCGAAGCAGGTGAAGCTACTTGAGGCGGAGATACGGCAGCTCTGCTATGCCTCCAAAGAGGTGTTTCTCAGCCAACCTAACCTCCTCGAGCTCGAGGCTCCTATCAAGATTTGCGGTATAATATCTATCACTCAACAAAGATACACTCTTGTTTTAATCTCTTCCACTTAACTTGCTTTTCTTTCTTGTGGGTTCGTGGTAGAATGCATTTTCTGATGGAAAGTGTTTAACTTTGTAACTATGTTGTTAAGGGAGGCTATTAGGTTTACTTTGAAATGGTCTGTGTATGGGTATGGTCTTGTCACTTCCAAGTAATGGCTTTTGGTGATTCTGTGTAGTGAAGTTGTGACCTTTAACCTTTTGGGTCTTTGAGAAACCATGTGCCTTTTTCTCTGATGAGAAACCTTAAACTCCTATCTAGCCTGGAATATTAACTGAATAAGCTTCATTTGGTAGTTTCTGGATTGGGTGTATGATACTTACTGTTACATAGTACCTACATTTTTCCCAGTGTGCTTGGTTGGCTGCTTGCATTAAACCCTCTCTCCTGCTACCATAATTGCTTTTAGCTTTGTAACTATGTTGTTGGGGGGGGGGGGAAGCTATTAGGTTTACTTTGAAATGATTTGTGTATGGGTGTGTTGTTGTTACTTCAAGTAATGGTTTTTTGCTGATTTTTCTATTGAAGATGTGACCTTTTTACTTTCTGAAGAAGCTTCATTTGTGTATGATACTTAAATATACCTACCTTTTGGCAGTGTGCTTGGTAGCTTGCACTTCTATGCTTCCATAATTGTTGACATTTTTAAGTTTATATGTTGACGAGCAGGAGATGTTCACGGTCAGTTCCCAGACCTCTTGCGGTTGTTTGAGTACGGTGGCTATCCGCCAGCTGCGAACTACTTGTTCCTTGGAGACTATGTTGATCGTGGTAAGCAGAGCATTGAGACCATATGCCTTCTTCTTGCCTACAAGCTCAAATACAAGCTCAACTTCTTTCTTCTCAGAGGCAATCACGAATCCGCTTCTATCAACCGTGTGTACGGATTCTATGATGAATGCAAAAGAAAATACAATGTGAGACTGTGGAAGAGTTTCACTGACTGCTTCAACTGTCTGCCTGTTGCTGCTCTCATTGACGATAAGATCCTCTGTATGCACGGTGGACTTTCCCCTGATCTCAAGAGCTTGGATGATATCAGGCGGATTCCTCGTCCTATTGATGTTCCTGATCAGGGTGTTCTTTGTGATTTGTTGTGGGCTGATCCTGACAGAGAAGTTAAAGGCTGGGGGGAGAATGAGAGAGGTGTCTCATATACTTTTGGTGCCGACAAAGTGGCTGAGTTCCTTCAAACCCATGACCTTGATCTTGTATGCCGAGCTCATCAGGTAAAAAGCTAAACCACACTAGCAAATGTATCTTTTGCTGTGGTGAGTTTTAACTAAATCAATTTGGTTGCTACTGATTTTGCAGGTTGTGGAAGATGGATATGAGTTCTTTGCAAATAGACAACTGGTGACAATATTCTCTGCACCCAATTACTGTGGTGAGTTTGATAATGCTGGTGCAATGATGAGTGTTGATGATAGCTTGACATGTTCGTTCCAAATCATCAAGTCAACTGAGAAGAAAATAAGATTTGGATTCAACAACATTTCTAGACCAGGAACCCCACCACATAAGGTGAAATACTTAACCATCATATACTGGCCCATGTTTATTGGTAGATGATGATATCAGGTTGATAAGTTTAACTTCTTTTGCAGGGAGGAGGAAGAGGTGGTTAAGACCTTTGTATCAAGAGAAGAATGAAGCTGATGGGTTCGATTCTTTAAGCTGTAGGAGATTTGAGGCTACAGTTTGTTTTGTTAGGTTGTTTTTTTGGTTATGTTTGATTGAAGCAAAATTTTGTTTTTTTGATTGTTATGTAATGGTCACGACATTTTTCAACTGAAGGAAGTTGGGTTTTTACATCAAACTTAAAATCACAATGCAAGAATTGTCATGAACACAACACTTGCAAAGTTTTCTATTGCAGTATCAGAAAGTTTTCCCAGACCACAATATCAAGAACAAAGAACCAAATTCAAGCAAAAACCAAGAGAAACTTATGTTCAAAGATCTGTCAGAATTTTTAACAACAGAAAAGAGGATTTAAAAAAGATGATCAATACTCCCATTTCTTGAGCTCCATGCCGTCTGGTGGAGTGCTCTCCACTTTCTTAGTCCCAACCTCTTTCCAGTTTGTAGACAGCACCGTCCCATTCGACTCTGCCTGTCAAACCGAAAACCACCAAGAGAAGGTATATCCACAGTTAAAAGAAGAGAGAATAAGTTGTTAAAACCAAAAGAGAGATTGATGAGCTCACAAATGATTTGTTCATGGCTCGCCTCATGTCCTCATCAGCACTCTGGTATATATCGCTGAAAAACTTGTTCATAGCTGCATCTCCATCTAGCTTCTCATCCTTCTCCTGCACAACATTCAAAACCGATAAGCAGAAATAGTATAGAGTAACGTAAATCAAAGCCTCTGGAGCTAAAAGAGGAACCTGTTTCTTCACTTCAGCTTCTAGCTTGTCCCAGTCTTTACCAGGCTTAGAAGATGGATACACTGGCCTTTGTGACACCGCTGCATATGAACACAGAATAACATGAGAATAGGATTGTTCAACGTTTTTACAAATGAGGCTTGGAACAAATAAAATAAACACAAAGATGGAATCTTCTGAGATGAACAGCAGCAAAAAAAAAAACCTGATGCAACATTGGGTTTAGGCAGAAGAGCTTGCCCTTTGACATATTCAAGGGAGGCCCAAGTGATTATCTCTGCTTTTGCAAGACGGATCTCAACTTTGGTTGACAATACTTCATATCTACACTTCTCTGGTATTATCTATACAACACCCATGAATAATGATTTAGTAAAAGCATGTATAAAAAAATTCAATTTTACGAATATATTACCTTCCCGAACTGTGTTAAAAAAATAAATAATAATAATATACCTTTCCGAACAATCTTGGCTGGAAATGATAAGCTTCTTCTCCAGCAACATCAATTACAACACTCAGCTGCACAAAGGCCCAAATAGATGTCACAAGTCAGTACAGAAAGTTAGATTGCAAAGCAAAGATAGGTGCAAATCATCTGATGGCAGGATACTCACAATCTGGTCACCAAACTCGACTTTCACGTTCTGCTTTGGTATTCCTTTAGCAAAAATTGTCACCACAACTTCTTCTGGCTTCTGGTAGAACTCGTGTCTGTTGAACCATAAAAATTAAGATAAATAATGATTCATGAATTAATTTTTTTTTTTTATAAAAGGGAAAGAACAATTTCGGATAACTAGACTACCTGAACATAGGTTTGGCAGGTGGTGCGGGACTTGGAACGGGAGGAGCATCAGCTGCGGTTGCTAGTGGTGTTGTAGAGCTTGAAGGCAAAGTCGGTGGCACCTGTTGAACCAAGTCTTTCTCTTCTTCTGAAGAGAGATTAATAGATTATGTTAAAAATCCAAGAATATGTGCAGAAAAATATTGAGAAACGTTGAGCAATTTTTTTCTTAAGCGAAGGAGTTGAGTAATAACCTGCAATAAGAAGATTGCACTCATCTATCATCTTTACAAACTTTGACTCATTAGGTGCAACGGAAGCGCCTTTTTCTAGGGCAGCTTTAGCAGTCGTATATTCTTCTAGCTTCATACAAGCAGTGCTGCAAATTACAGTATAGTATTACAAGATAAAACTATGATTCCAATCAAATTTAAATATATCATCAAAGTGTCATTAAACTTGATACAGAAAGACGATGACAGTATCATTAATACCCCTTTCTGAGATAAGCTTTAGCCAAAGTAGGCTCCAACTCGATGGCTTTGTTGGCATCTGCAACCGCTTCTGCTCGCAACAAAAGACAAAGTGTAAGATCAAAGAATCTAACAACTAGTTCAGTTCTTTGCTAAGGAACACAAAAATATATAACCTTTAGACTGATCACTCAAGAAAGAGTCAAGAATAACCAAAAACATATTAACTAGATGAGCTGTTCCTAGTCTTTGTAATAAATAAGTGATTCCAAAGTTCGAAGATTACTCGAAAGCCCTAAAACTAAACGAAACCCGATTACAGAATCAAAATTGGTTCGGCTACGAACAGATCGAATTACATAAAAAGACACAACCTTTCAGGTGTGAGGAAGAGATTATTACCGGTGAAGTTGTTGAGTTTGATGTTGGCCTGAGCACGATCGGCGAAGAAGGCGGCGCAATTAGGATCCAAGTCAATGGCTTTGGAGTATAAGTCAACAGCCACATCGAAGTCGTCATCTAAGAAAGCCTCTTTAGCTTTTTCCGCTAGTTCCTTCGCCATTGAATCACTCTCTTTTGAGGAATTAGAGGATACGAATACGACAAGATTAGAAGACAGATCCTCAAGACTTTCTTGTTTCTGAGCCTTCAAAACCCTTTTGATTTAGCAGTAACTCTATTAGGTCTTTTAAAGCGTCGTCAAAGAGATTTAATCTCTAGCCAATAAATAATTAACAAAACAAGAAACAGCAGAGAAAAGAGATAAGTTTTTCTTCTTTTTTTTTTTTTTTAATATGATAAATTTCTCTCTATTTTCTAGAAACTCAGTCAACATTTCTTTCTTTTTAATATTTGTATCAATTCTAATAAAATATAATCAATTATTAAAATATTTGATAAAAAATCAATTAATTAATCAACTAAAACAGTTTTTAGCGGATAATGATGCTTTCAATATACAAAGAAAAAAAAAGAAAATATTTTTTCTATTTGTTTTTTTTGCCTATCCGGCTATCCGCTACCTATTTTGTGCAAGTACTAAAAATATTGACTTGTATTTGATTGGGTACACCGTACACTAAATACTGGTAAACTATTTGATAATAATTAACACTTATCAATCTAAACTAAAAAAAAAACTAAAAATAATTGAGCCAAAACTCTTACATAAATCTAAGCATGAAACAAATATTTCTATTTTCAAATACTTGCTACTTCATTTGGTCCTTCAAGTAATTTCACTTATTATATATACATGATTCATCTGAAACAAATATTTATTATATCAAATACTTAAAAATAAATAATTGAAAATTTTAATTATAAGGCAAGCAAGTAAATAAATATTTTATAAGGTAATAAGTAACAAATCTCATTCTCACTCGATTAAAAAAGATGTGGCTTATAATGGATTAAGGTTAAACTAGGAAATGAGAGGAATACCCGCATCTGTTGTGACAACGGGAACCTTATGAAAAACATCAAAACCTTCATGAATCTTCCTAAAAAATGAAAAGAATATCCGTGTCTGGTATGAAAACTAGAACCCTATGAAAAACATCAAAATCTTCATAAATCTTCCTAGAGAATGAGAGGAATATGTGCCTCTACCTCTGGTGTGACAATTGGAACCCTACGAAAAACATCAAAACTTTCATAAATCTTCCTTCATCATTGACTCTTGATTTCAGGTCAACAACAACTATTTCTAACATCTTAGAAATGCTGCATGAATTCTCCCTGCACCTAGTTCAGATGAGCAGTTTGCAGCCCATACTCCTCTCACTACTATCACCCTCATCCACCGCGAGCAATTCTCTCATCTAGAACCGATACTCCTCCATGCTTCAGATTTGGCTGTCAAATTAGCCAAAACACACTACCAATTTTGATCTTGATCGTTACTCACCATCATAGCCTAAATGCTCCATCTACTCATGCATTCTGGTTTACTATAGTTCCTTTTTACTTTGTACTAGGTGTTTACATGAGAAATAAAATTAAAACTAAATTATATCGACCACTATAGAAAGATATATATGTTATACAGATAAATTTTAACATATTGGATAGTGATTGTGATGATAAGATATTATAATAATATTTATAATTTATTATATTTGAAAACAGAAATAAAGACAATTTTTTTTTTTTGGATTAACCTGGGGTATCCCAGACCTATGGAGAGGCCCAAACTAATCCCCAAGTGGAGGTGCAGCCCACGGATAGACCCTCTCTCCGGGTATTCAAATGGGTTCTAAAGCATAGGTCAATATCCGTGTTTTTGGTGACCAGGATAATTGTGACTTAGTTTCGCGCAGCAGATGGGTCGAACCTGAAACGTGTTAGCGTCCCAGTCCCGCCTCCTTACCACCCGACCACAATCACCCGGTCAAGACAAATTTTTTATACCAAAAGAAACCAGATAATCTGATATAGGAAGGAATGCAAGAGAGAATTTGTTATAATAATCGAACGTTTCTATAGAAGTGAAAAGATAAAAAGTTGCTTTGTGCATTCAATGATGGTGGTTGGTGGATTCCACATAATTTACATACACACGAATGTATCACAATTAGGTGCAGCTTTATTTGACCATTATTTTCTTCACGTTTTACAATATATATACATATATATAGGTAAGATATATCATATCTACCGCTACATCAAGAACCATTTACTTGAAGTGGAAAAGAAATCAAGACCAAATATGAGTGTGAGTTTCGATCTCAACGATCTGGATGAGTTGACATCGAATGCCAAGCAAATTCAAGACAATCTATTGAAGGAGATACTCACACTTAATGCCAACACAGGGTACCTCCGACAGTTTCTCAATGGAAGCTCTGTTAAAGAGCTATTCAAGAAGAATGTACCGGTTGTGAGGTATGAAGATGTTAAGCCTTATATTGAACGTGTAGCGAATGGGGAGCCTTCAGATGTCATCTCGGGAAAACCTGTCACTCAATTTCTGTTGAGGTAAATCTTGTCCAATTTTCGAAACAATTTTATCATATATTAATAGGTTTTTAAAAATCATATATTAATAGTTATCAGATAAATTTGTGACACTGTTGGTGTATATAGCTCTGGGACTTCTGGAGGGAAACAAAAGATCTTCCCTGTTAACAACAAGTTTTTTGAGGACATGGCATTCATCACTGCTCAATCTTCGTCCATTATATCCAAGTAAATCTTCTAGTTTTCTACTTTTTTTATTAGTAACTTTGAAATACCCATCTCTTTGTTTTGGGTAACTAGGCATATCGAGGTTATCAAACAAGGAAAGACCATGACGTTTTATTTCGCTAGAGTGCCATCTACAACCCCCTCTGGCTTGCCAGTTTCTTTCGTAAGGGGGGGCTATTTAACGAGTGAATATTTCAAGAACGAGTCATCATATCGCTATACAAGTCCTAATGAGGTGATGTTGTGCTCTGACAATAAACAGGCTATGTACTGCCATCTTCTTTGTGGTCTTATTCAGAGAGACGAAGTTGTGAGCGTGGCTGCTCCCTTTGCTTGTAGTTTAGTTGGAGCAATCACTGTTCTCGAAAATTGCTGGAAAGAATTGTGTAGTAACATTCGATCTGGCCATGTTAGCGAGTGGATCACTGATTTTACTTGCAGAGACGTTGTTACTAACATCCTTGGAGGACCTAATTCTGAATTAGCAGATATAATTGAAGAAGAATGCCAGGAAGAATCTTGGAAAGGTATAATCACACGTCTTTGGCCACAAACAAAATTTATTCAAAGTGTTATTACAGGACAAAACGCTCAATTCATTCCAATGTTAGAGTTTTACTCCAACAAACTGCCTTTGATCTCCCCGATTTATGCGTCTTCTGAAACAATGTTTGGAGTAAATGTGAATCCCTTATGCAAGCCACAAGATATATCCTACACTTTTATGCCCAATATGTCCTACTTTGAGTTCCTACGTGCTGACGACGACGAAGGAAACGAGGGTGACATTGTTGATCTTGTGGATGTTCAGATTGGGTGCTACTATGAGCCCTTGGTCACAAATTATTTCGGTGAGTTTATGTGTATACATGATATCCATATATATAGTATATTTTCTAAACTAGTAAATATTTTATTCATTTCCATTCATGTGTTTATAAGGTTTACACAGATATAGAATGGGGGATATTCTACAAGTGTCTGGATTCCACAACAATGCACCTCAATTTAGATTCGTACGCAGGAAAAATGTGATTCTAAGCGTCAACGTGGAGGTGACAACCGAAGAAGACATTTTGAAGGCACTGAATCATGCGACAGACCACCTTAAATCTTCAGATTTAATATTGATGGGATTCACATGTTATGCTGATATCTCCATTCTTCCAGGTCACTACATTTTCTATTGGGAACTCAAAGCCAAAAAAGTTGATGACATTGTTAAACTTGATAACAAGGTAATGGTGGAATGTTGTTGTGTAATGGAGGAATCATTTAATTTTCTTTATCGAAAGGTAAGGGCAAAAGAGGGGTCCATTGGACCTTTAGAGATAAGGGTGGTGCAACAAGGAACTTTTGATTCTCTCATGAAGTTGTTTATCTCTCGAGGTGCATCTGCATCTCAATACAAGCCACCTATTTGCATCAACTCTTCTGAAGCTTTAGCGCTTCTTGAAAATAGTGTTCTCGCTCGCTTTTTCAGTGACAAGGTCCCACCACTATGATCACACAATTGAAGAATAATTGAGGGGGCAAAATATCCTGTAAGATAGGTTTTATGTTTACTGCAAAATTTTGTAATTTTCTTTGTATTATTGTGTGATTTATGTATTTCCTTAATTTAGATAGTACTATTACTATTAGATAAATAAAACATACAATTATATTTATTGAAAAATTTGCTCATAGAGAAGTTACAATACTTCTCTCAATTGCAACTTCCTATCCAAACTCACTTTTGGTCTAATTAATTAGTGTCCAAACCATCCAATTCAAAGCATCCAATTTCAAATTTGCTAGTCTAGCTTACATAGTAAATATACGCGCTTAAATAGGACCGTGATGGAAACGATCCAATGATCATATTAGAACAGCAGGAAAACGTGATCACACAATTGAAGAATAGGGACAATAGTGTTATTTCTCGCTTTTTCAGTGACAAGTTCCCACCACTGTGATCACACAATTGCAGAATAGGGACGAAAATATCCTGTGAGCTATGTTTTATGTTTATCGCAGAAATTTGTAATTTTCTTTGTATTATTGTGTGATCTGTGTATTTCCTTAATTTTAGTTAGTATTATTATTAGATAAATAAAACATACAATTATATTTAATTGAAAATATGCTCAGAGACCATTTACAATACTTCTCTGAATTGCAACTTTCCTATCAACACTCGGGTTTTAATAATAGAGGTGATTGGTTGAGTTGTAACTTGTGACTTTAACTATAATTTATATCTACAACCTCTTAAGTTACCAATTATGCTTTAACTAGTTTTTAAAGCGAAAGTCAATAAAATTTAAAAAATGGCTGTAGAAACGAGTGTTTTTAAAACCGGACCGACCCAATGGTTGGACCGGGTTCGGCCATGAACCGGTCATATAGCCGGGTTGGTTCTAATAATTGGTTCGACCATGAATCGATCATATAGTCGGATTGGATATCAAAGTTATTAAACTGATAAAAACCACTAAAACTATCAAAAATCTATAATCATCCATATGAACATAAAATTAGTTTATATTTATAATTTTTTATGTTTAAAATATATTTATATTTTGATTATTTATCATATTTACTAGCATTATTTTAAAGTTTATAAACTAAAAAATATATTAAACTAGATTATTGAACCAGGTTTGACCCGGTTGAACCATTTTGAACCGTGACCCAAAATTTTTCTGGTTCAGCCGGTCCGGTTTTAAAAACACTTGTAGAAACCTTATTTTCTAAAGCAAAAAAATATAGTTGTAGAAATTTATTTTCTTTTTAAAATATTGTTGTAGGAATATATTTCCTTTTTATCATTTAATTTCTACAGCTATACTAGATACAACTACATCAAAAAATTATACTGTCTAAATTCTACAGTAAATTTTCTACAGCTACAATCCAACCAATCGACCCCAATGTCCCCGTCAAATATATTTTTTGTACAAAAATTAAGTGTTTTCTGCATCTATTACACAGAAAAAAATCTAAGATTAAGTTATATTTAAAATAAAATTTCGTTAAAATTTATATTTTTTATTTGGTTACCTTTTTTTAATTTATTTAAACGTAGAATTAAGATAAAAGAATTAATTTTATTTATTTTAAGTTTATATTTGGATGTGTATATATTTAAAATTACAATTTTTGTTAGATTTTTATCTATTTGTTTCAGTTAAAATATATTAAAACACACTATGTAAAGTTAAAAGATTTTTTTAGAAAGAATTTATTTTATAATTACAAAAAAATAAAATAAGTAGTATTTAAAAATTAAAGATACTAAAAAAACTGATAATAAGGATTAAAATTTATAATTTTTAAAATTGCATAAATTTTGAAGAAACTTCTCTATTAATAAAAAATCATGTACTTTTCAAATATTCGAATTAAATAATATTTTGAAATTTAATAAAATATTATTATATTTATATATCTCTTATTATACTGTTTTAATGTTATATTTGAATATATTTAATTTAGTGATGTAGTATGAATTATTAACATATTCTAAAAAATTTACTATATTATAAATTAGTACTATATGTTCATTTCACAATCAGTTTCAAGCCTATCATCATTTTTACTAAGACACATCATTTTTTGTGAAAATGAATGTGATGATAACACATAATTAAATTTAATAAATCACTTACTTCCTATGTTTCATAATTCATGAAGTTATATATGAAACCACAAAGATTAAGAAAGTTTACTTTACTATTAAAAATTATTAAAATTATAAATAAAAGATAATTCAACCAATTATTAGAAAAACTGTGAAATATGTTTGATTAAACAGTTTCCACCAAACTTAAAGTTGCATAGATTTCTGAAAACATTTTCTATTTTAAAACAACATAAATCTTCTGAAACATCAAAAAATTATAAAATGGAGGGAGTATTCACTAATGCGTAAGGGATCCCGTCAATTACAAACCATCCAAATTCAAATTTGCAAGTCTAGCTTACACAGTAAATCCAATGAAATTCATATTAGAATTTAGAACAGCAAGAAAACGTGATATCATTCGTTTTCTGTCGTTTGGTAAAACGTAGTTTCCTGTCGTTTGGTAAACCGTCGTTTCCTATCGTTGTGCATTTTAATACTGTCAGTTTTGATAAAGTGCCAATTTTAAGATTAACTAGGGTTTGATGACATGCACGAATGTAGTGCACGTATTTTATTTTAATAAAATAAATATATAATTAACCACATCTTTGGTGGTCTAGTGGAAACTAGTGGTTTCCACTAGAGAAGGAGTTGCCATGTTGGTCCAGACCAGAGATCGACTCCCCTCTAGTGTGAGATTATTAGCTCCACATGTGGCCACGCGGATATGGATCCATGCTTACGGTCCATTTGAATACTCGGGAGAGGGTCTATCCGTGGGCTGCACCTCCACCCGGGAGTTAGGCTTGTGTCTTTAATAGACCCGGGTTTAACCCTTTTTAAGTTTACAAAAAAATATATATAATTTTTTCACAGCACAAAAAAGTAATGGTTAAACAGACATGTATTTATATGAATGTTTATTTTTCGATTTATACTATTTGTATTTTTTTATTTTTATTTTATTTTAATTATTGTTTGCAGAAACAAAAATTAAACATACGTTGTTAATTCGATGTTACTTTCTCGTTGTCAATTTTACGTGTACGTCGATGTTACTTCCATAGAAACTTTTAAGAGTAGTATACGAGGAAATCGACGTAAATTCATCATAAACATCTATGAGGAATTAACAACGACTACCTAGCAAAATCATTAAAATATAAACCTCATAAACAACAATTTAACTTCGAAATTTTACATGGCTTTTTATAACAAAATCTTACGAGTCTTTTTCAGAGGAAGACTTTCGTTGTTGGCTAAGGACGACTTTAGGACGAAACTTGGTGCCTCAATTTTACGATGAATCTCTTTTGTCATAAATTTTATGAGGACTTTACGATGATTGGCCCGTTACAATAATTCTGGTATGTGGTTAATTCATCGTAACTCTCCATTTATACAAATTAACCCGTAGCTCTCCATTTATACGAATTAACCATGATATACATAGTCGTAAAGCAAGTGTTTTCTTGTAGTGTGAATGTTACTGAATTAGTGATTTGAAAATATAGGTTACAATGTATTTCTATGATAATTATTTAAGCAGTATATTTTAGAGCAAATCTTATTAATAACGGCAAATTTTTTTTTTTGTCAAAAAGTAAAACTAGTATAATTTAACAAATAACATACAATAAATATGATTGTAGCACAAGAGTTAAGTAAGTACTAGCTTTTGATCCGTGCGTCCGCGCGGATGTTTATTCATATTTTTTAAACCTCATAAACATAATTACATTGTTGTTGTTATATATTTATAATTTTTGACCACTTAGTGTCCATTTTGCTCTCTATGACATTCTGTTTTTATTTTAGTGTGTTTTAAATTTTTCTACTTTGTAATGTAAAATTAAAGTTTAAGGTGTATTTGTTAGTTTTATGAAATTATAATATTAATATTCGGATTTAAAATTTAATATGCTCAATAAGATTTTAAATTGATAATTTTTAAAACAAATACATTATTTAGAGAGACACATTAAAAATATTGGTTGAAAGTAACGAAAAACAACATACAAATTAAGTAAAAATGTTTGGTAATTTTAGTAATCAAGCCTAATTTCAATTAAACAATTAGACCATTTTTATAATGAAAAACTACGCCCGTAATAACTTTACAATATGGATCGTCTTGTACATTAAACATGAATCAAAGCCAATTTATTTTTGTTTGCTGTTGAAGCAATACAGAAAAAATTTCCGTTCTACCGACTTTTCACTTCACAAAGAACGTTATATGACTTATCACATTCAGGTTCGGTTTCAAATTGATTTTTTTTACTTTCAAGGTTCAATTATGTTCTGGTTTTTTATTTTTTTCTGCAAAAGATATAGAAATTGTTGGCTACTTATGAATTTGAGTTTGGTTTTGGTTTGATTATTTTGGCTTTCAGCTTGGTTCGAATAATAGTGTTAAGAACCGGATAAAATTGCGAGTTCAATTCGATTATAGTTCGGTTTTCATTTTTGGATAATCTGGGTAAAAATCACATTTTTGGATTTTTGAATAAAATATAGGGTATTTCATAAATTTCTCGAATTTTAATTTTAACATTTGAGTTTTGCTGTTTATAATATTTCGTGTCTTATTATAAAATGATAATTTTAATAATGTGGTACTTATGTTTTTTTTAAAAAATTAGAGTTTTTCATAATTAAAATTGTCGAATTTTAATATTTTACCCCTATAAGTTATCAGTATAATATAGCTAAAACATATTTTAACTAGTTTATTTTTATGTAAAATTGTGACTTCTCAAAAAAAAATTAAAAAATTTATAATATTGAGACACTTTCAATTATGCTTGCCTTTATCCCAAAGACCACAGATGCAAAGATCAAGAACTATTATTCCCGTTTAATCTTTAATTTTATGGTTTCTGGTTTAGCTATTAACCACTCCTTGAGATATTGTTCCATTGGTTGCGAAAGACCTAATATATTATCCCTTGAATTCTCCACATGCCGTAACAACAGTCAACATAACACAAACTTTGAGCTAGAAACCCCTAGGACATATCACAAAAAAAAACAGAGAGCGAG
Organism: Brassica juncea; assembly: GCA_018703725.1. NCBI lineage: Eukaryota > Viridiplantae > Streptophyta > Magnoliopsida > Brassicales > Brassicaceae > Brassica > Brassica juncea. The sequence goes on from JAATWR010000100.1 coordinate 15,047, forward strand.
AGAGAGAACACCAGAGAGATCGGAACCCTAGCTCCGGCCGCCGCTTGGCGTAGCCGGAGGCTCCCCTTCTTCCCCTTCCTGTTTTTTTTGTTTTGCTCTCCTATCTCTCAGTTCCAGACCGGGTCGATATGCATATGCGGCTCTGAAGAAGTTGAACCCTCCAAAACGGCGTGGTGTTGGTTGGTGTTGGGGAACCTGTTTGGAGCGGCGGCGAGACTTTTGGCGAGGCTGAGCATAGGAGAGTCGGCTTTTAGGTTTGTAGATCTGACCAGATCTATTTTTGGTCCTTTCAAGATTTGGATGAAGATCTTTCCGATGATGGCGCGTGAAGAAGGGTAGATGTCTCCACCAGCTTGACTGTCTCTCCTCTTGAGGGGTGAGATAGACGGAGGAGAGGTGCGACGATTGGTGACTAGTGGGCTTGCGATGAGCTTCGTTTCTCAAAGCCCAACTCATAACCCTGATTCCGTTTTTCTATCATCGCAAACCGTCTTTCTTTCCGGATTAGTATGCGGCTTGGTCTCGACGGGAGGCAATGAATTACGGCGCTTTAATCCACTTCGGTTTTGCGTCTCCTCGGCGTTGATTCTGTTGGACATGGACACGACTCTTATGATAAGGAGCCATCAGAGGGAACTGACAAGAGAAACCGGGCGGTTATGGCTAGCTGGAATTTCTACGTCTTCACCCCTCGGGACCTTTTAGGTGTTTCCATTCGGACCGTTTGTCCGCAGGCGTCAGAGGCTTGTAACAAGGAACACCAATGTCTAAGCTTTTTCTGGTAAAGCACCCTTGGGTGTAATGGCTATTGGGACAAGCACTGAACTCTTATCCTTGGTGTCCATATAGCTTGGTGTTGAAGTGTATTAACTGAAAGACTTGGGTTTGGTGTCTCCCTGCATACTTGGCTTATGTTCTGCCTTATGGTGTAAGGTTCGGAGATTTAGACCCCGGTGTGAAGGAGGCACTCGGGCAATACGCACTCAGCGTTTGTGTCAGGAGATCCAAGCATCTCATTCTGATTTGTAGGTGATCACTGCTAGCTCCAAATTGATGTCTTGAATGTCTCCTTTTAGGATCGGTTTTGGTCTTGTCTTCTGTAACTAAGGGTTTAATTATGTGGTTAAAGTGACTGGATGTTTCGGAAATGGTAGCGTAGGAACCAAATGAGTGTTTCTAGGTGATACTTGTTTTCTCATCCTTATGTCACATTGTGGTTAAAGCCTCTTCTGAGGCATTGTGGTCACAATCTGATTGTATTAGAATCATTGGATTAATGGAAAGTTGATGTTGAGCCAAAAAAAAAAAAAAAAACATAACACAAACTTTAAGTAAACCGAACCCAATCAAACCATACCAAAACCAGACACAAAGGATTCAAATGATAAAACTCAACGATGTTTTTCACTTTATGTTCGTGATTAGGACTGTGGTCTGTGGTGAGAGTTTCCACAACTCCATCCGGCGTATGAAATTGTAAGCTCGCCATTCGGTATCACGGCGGTTACCCAACACGCGCCGCTCTCGAGCCTTCTTTTTGTTTGAGGTAACTATCTCTTATCGCTCTCCCAATCGAGTAACTCTTCTTCTCTAGTAAATACATTAGGTAAATAAGTGCAAATCACAAAAAAATCTAGTCTTTATGGTAGATTTTATGTAAAATATATTTCACTTAAATTATGTTAAGGTAATATTGTAACAATTTAGTTAAGAAAGAGAAAGAATATCGAGGAATATTCTAAAATTTATTAGATATTTTGTGTAACTTTTCAAATCTCAGTTGACATAATACACAAAATTTAGTTGAAGATCTCAACCAAATATATGACTTGGGAATTTTTTCCGAAAATAAAAATCCCAATCATTTTTTAAAAATTTGATCTATGTTATTATAATATTATTAAAACAGTATATGGCAAATAGCAAATTGTATTATAGCATTCTATTTGTCTGGCTGTTTATGAATCTTTTATCACTGCTAACAACTACTATTATATGTGTTCCAAAAAAAACAACTATTATAATATTCATCAAGTAGTATATGCTAAATAGCAAATAATTCTATAGTATCTTTCAAACTTATGCAAATCGTAAATGTTGATATTATTTTTACTGGTTTTGAATGTCTTAAAAATGTCTAAATGTTCTTGTAGTTTTCTGGTTCTACAGTTTTGTGAAGGTTACATAAATTTCTGGAAAACTCATTTTTGAAACCTCATGGTTAAAATGACTGCAATAATCGAATATTGAGATATCTAATAAACTCTAGACGATTGAAAAGTATAGTATATGATAATATGATATGGGATTTCAATGAGAATGTTTCTATATGATATGATTACTATACTACGTATTAAAGAGGAAGTTAGAAATTTACACATATATGAACCATTTAACTTCCCTTACTTGAAATCATTTAATACTCCTATATGATAAAGTGATTATATAGAAACATTACTTTCAAATGCCTTTACGATTAAAAACCAAAATGGCAGATATAGTAAGATTTATAATTAAGTGAGATATTTAAGGAAAATAGATAGTTGGTTACAATAATTAACATTAATAATTAACATTTTATTTATTTAAAATTATAAGTTAGATCTAAGACAGTGGCATGACTTTGTAATTATTGAGGAAAATTAAGGGTTAAATACTAATTGTACTTTCTTTTTAATAGATTAGACTAGAGCTGGACCCGTCCGACTGGACGGATACTTATTTTCATTTTTTATATATAAATGAATATTATTTAAATGTCTATCGGTTTATATTTTTAAATATTTATCATATTTCTAAATTTTTATAAACACAACGATCGAATAGTTTATGTACTGTAAAAACAGTAACCCGTGCCCATTATTAAACTTTTGACAAATTAATATTGACCTATTGATAGTTTGAGTAATATTTCTTGTAACATAAAATTGTTTGTCAAATGTAAAAAGAATTTAATACGTTAGAAAAAAGAATATTTGGTTATAAGCATTAAATATTGTTTTACAAGTATTTCAAAGATATTTAAATTTCAGTATTAAATTTTCTTGTTGAAATGGTTAAACATATATTTTAGAAATTCTTGAAAAATATATAATCTTAGGTGAGATATAATTATATTAAAATAATATTCAGTAATATTTCATCTTGTTCTATAAGTAGTTGACTATGACGAGGTGACTCATGTATTTCGCATAGATACAATAACAATGAGTCTATTTCTAGCAGCTCAAAGAGGTATTTTCTAATACCTAGATGTGGATTTCATATAAGAAGAGTTATCATAAGATGTTTATGTTGAGCAACTGTGAAGGTATAAACTGAAGAATGGAGAAGCAAAGTCTACAAGCTTCTCAAAGATTTATATCGGCTAAAACAGGCAGCATGATCGAGTTTGGTGTAACATGATATATTTTTGCTTCAAGGAGCTGGGGTTGAGGAGGCAAGTGAGCAAATCTTGTTTACCAAGTCAACAACACGGTAAATATCTCATCAGTAGCATATATGTTGATGATCTGAAGACATTCTTGAATATATGTGATATCTTCATAATTTTTATGAAAAAATCGTGAATGTGTATAATATACACAAAAATCACATTACATATTTTAGGACAAGTTATATGACCATTTAAAAACTTATAAACATTCAACTACCATAAATTGATATTTAACAATCATATTGTCTTGAGATATCATACCAAATTTGTATTGTTTTTTTTCCTTTGTAATTGGCTTTCAAATTTAAAATGCAAAAGAAATGTAAGATATTACAAGCCATAAAGGCCTTAGTGGTTTGAGCTGAGCCCAAATGATAATTGAATACCAAATTTGTATTGTTGTATAAATGAATATCAAAGTTCCGTGTATACGTTTTAGGAGGACATTACTATATATGTAAAATGACTTAATAAATTTGTGAAGTTGTATCATTAACGAAGATGGGGTTTGTGATGAAATGAAATTAATCTAATACTATGTATAATTTATTTATTTTTATATGTAATACAGGGTTTGAAATGCATTATCATAGTTTAAGCTAGGTTTTCTTAACCCTTTTGCCCCTCGTCTGTCACCCGAGCAACTCTTCTATCTTTAACTTAACTTATATAACCTGAGCTATATCTTGATTTGAGTAACCTGAGAACACCTCTATTGCTACGCACAAATAAGTACGTGCACAATTGGTCTCTTATAAATTTTAAGTTCTGTTTCTCCTTCATCTCATGTTGTGGGAGTTTTAGCATTTTTAGTGTTTAAAGAGCTATCTTGTACTACAAAAGAGTGATGTATAACGATCTTCCTTGTTACCCAAGTTATGTTTTCGTCTTACACATCCTCATTCTAAGGACTGTTTTGTTCTCAGTGCTCCCGCTGTTCTATATTAGGATATTTGTTTGTTTGCCGTAGAGACATCATTAAATCAAAAGTTATTCATCCTTTACTTTAGCAAAAAAAAAAGTGAAGAAAGAATTAAATAATGACTTCATCTTATGTGAATAAGTACGAGGACGTATATACCATTGGGTTTCTTAGGACATCGTTAACCCGAAGAGCTTAGGGGATGCTTAGAATTTTTTTAAATAAAAAAAGAAGGAAAGAGATGAAGAAGAAGAAGAAGTAGCGCCTAATTAGGCATCCCAAGCTGCTGTTGCTTGCATTGTTTGCGGATTCTACTGATACGTGGCGGTCTGCAATTGGCTCGTTTATTAATATTTTTTTAATCCGAAAAAAACAGAAAAAAAAATTTAAGCACCTCAATTTTAAGCATCAGGATTAATGATGATCTTAGCCGAAACCCAAGCCTATTTATCTTGCTCCAATAATAAAATTTTTAACTAATATAAATGGTAAAAGTAAGGATAAACAATGGAGATTCGGGATATTGATCCCCGTCCTTGTAAGCGAGCGCTCTGCCATCTGAGCTACATCCCCATTTTTTTATATTAAATATGATTTTAACAATATATATCAAAACTAAAACGTTTATTTTTAATCTACTTACTGCTTACCAGGAGGTCCATCCACGTTTCTCGTTTTAGTATTCCAAATTTCCAATCATATTCGACTAGTTGCTGAATCATGACTTTTATGAGACCATCTCAAGATTCCTATTAATTCAGGAAAAAAAAATTCCTATTAATCTAGTCAATAGTAATAAAAATCTTATATAATACCGCCATTGTTGATCCATTTCATTTTGCAGTCCTTATCTTCAGCCGCCGGTTTCAACTATATTATGCTTTATCTTATTTCTATTTTTATACAATTAAAAATCTTAGCATCTATATATACAGTTATAATTGTCTCTCTATATTCCACATCTCTAGCTTTATCTCTTTTGATCTTTTCTCACTCTATCTTCAATGGGTCTTCCGGCAGATTTTAAGGAGCTTCAGATTCCAGGGTACGTACTTAAGACGCTTTACGTCATTGGTTTCTTCAGAGACATGGTCGATGCTCTTTGTCCTTACATCGGTTTACCTCGATTTCTAGACCACGAGACTCCTCGACCGGACCCGATCAGACCTGAAACCCTCACGGCGATGAGTCTTGCTGACAAGATTTCCCCGGTGGTTCGTTTCTCGGATATCCAGACCGATCTTGAAGACTGCTGCACGGTGTGTCTCTCTGACTTTGAATCCAATGATGACATTAGGCAGCTTCCGAACTGTCGGCATGTGTTTCATAATCATTGCTTGGACCGTTGGATCATTGATTGCCGCAAGATGACTTGTCCGATTTGTCGGGATAGGTTCTTACCGGCCGAAAGTTACTCTCGGGTGGGTTCAGATTTTGGTTCGATTTGGTACAGTGATGAATTGGAGAGTACCATTACATACTAACGGTGGGCGTTAATTTCCTGTCGGCAGTATCAGATTTTGATGTGTAATTCCCACTAATACTCTGTAATTTCCTGTAGATATTAATATCCGATCGATATTTTCAAAAAAAAAAACAAGGAAAAGAAAAAATTAAACAAAAAAATTATACATTAGATTACGATTAACCCCGGTCTCTTGACTGGGGTTCTTAGCTTCGCCTAAGAAACGGTTCTTAGCTTCGCATAAAAAACGGTTCTTAGCTTTGTCTAAAAACGGTTCTTAATTTTTTTTAGATTTTAAATAAGAAAATCTAATAACCGTCTCTTAAATAAGAGATATAAGAGCTGTCTCATAACCGAAAAATGTAAAAAAAAATGTCAAATTATGAGTTAAAAATTCGACTAAGAAACAGGGATTAATCATGCTCTTACTGCATTGATTTGTATTAAGAATCTGGCCAGTTAGATATTAGGAGTATCCACAAAATATTTCTTTTTTTAATATCAAAAAGGCACTAATGATAATACGTTTTGTCTCTCTCTAGTCTCTATATATGTCATCTGTGTGTGTGTTTGTAATTCATTTTATCCTAAACTTTTAAAGAATATCCAAAAAGTGGGTTGCTCTGCTTAACACATAAATTTTTGAAAATATCTAATATAATCTAATTAGTCAATAGATATAGAAATCAACAACTACAAGATACTTCACTTAAAACTCCAATTGAACTTTTATTTTTATTTTTTACCGAGGAACACAATCATATTCTGATTCATGAAAATCAACGTTTTTGTTAATCTGCAATTTTCTTAAAATCCTTTTTAGATCACAAACTTTTCTTCAGAAATTATTGTCTCCTCTCCTTTTTCATCCAAATACTTCTAACTAATTAGTTTTCGTCGGCAAATGATCTATCAAAACAATAATATTAATCTATCTAAAGTATATGGTATAGAAAGAAAAGTATATGATATAGGAACAATCACCCGAATATTGTCTACATCCATAGGCGTACCATTGAAAGTTCAGCCTTCAAGTGTACGCCTTGGAATTTTTCTCACTTGACCAATGACTATTGACCAATGACTATTGACCAATGACTAATGAGCACTGACTAGATCTGGGTACGGATCGGATATCCAAGTTTTTGAAAGTATTTATGATTTGTTTCGAATGCTACGGGTATCTATTTTTTCGATTTGTTTTACTTCGGAAAAATACTGATATTCGGAAAATAAATAAATATATGCGGATATTTATGAATACTTACGGATATCTCATATGTTTTGATTAATACAAATAATCTTAAAAATTCGATACAAATTTGTTTTATAAAATATTTTTTGCATGATATATAAAATAAAAATTAAAATAAGTAGTGAATCTACATATTTTGTAAATTTTTTAAACTTAGTTAACAATTATAATAACACAAAACTTAAGAAAAAAGTTATAATTATCATAAATTTTTTCTCTTCCTTTTATGTAATACTTTTATATAAGTAATAATGTGAATATAATTTATCAAATCATATGTTAGAATAATAATTATATACTTTTATACATTTAAAACTTTAAAATATAATCAAGATATACATGTATTTATATATTGCCGGATCGGATCGGATATTCGCTTTCCAAAATTTTAATATTTGTGATTTGCTTTAATTTTAACGGATATTGATTTTTAGTATTTGCTTTGCTTCAAAAGTTTACTAATATTCGGAATTTCCGGATCGAATCAAACCGAATAATGAATCGAATCAAATTTAATGGAAAAAAATACCCAGCTCTAGCACTGACCAATTATTTCTAGTTTTCTAGTACTATCATAGGATGTGAACAAAAAATAAAAATAATACTATCATAGGATTTTTCAGGAAACTGTAGGTGAAGGTGATGTCTATCATGTGTGCACTGCGATTCTCCAAGTCAAAAACTTTTTTTTTACTGATTTTTTTTTAAAACTTAGTTAACAGTTATAATAACACAAAACTTAAGAAAAGTTTATAATTATCATAATTTTGTTTCTTTTCCTTTTATATAATACTTTTATATAAGTAATAATGTGAATAGAATTTATCAAATCACATGTTAGAATAATAATTATATACTTTATACATTTAAAACTTTAAAATATAATCAAGATATACATGTATTTATATATTGCCGGATCGGATATTCGCTTTCCAAAATTTTAATATTTGTGATTTGCTTTGATTTTAACGGATACTGATTTTTAGTATTTCCTTTGTTTTGAAAATTTACGGATATTCAGAATTTTTGGATCAAATCAAACCGAATAACGAATTGAATCAAATTTAACGGATAAAATACCCAGTTCTAGCACTGACCAATTATTTATAGTTTTCTAGTACTATCATAGGATGTGAACAAAAAATAAAAATAATACTATCATAGGATTTTTCAGGAAACTGCAGGTGAAGGTGATGTCTATCATGTGTGCACTAATTCTACGAGTCAAAAACTTTTTTTTTTACTAAAAAATGGTTAAACTCGGGTCTATGAAAGACACAGACCTAACCTTCAGGTGGAGGTACAACCCACAAATATACCTTCTCCTGAAAATTCAAATGAGCCGAAAGCAATAACGCATATCCATGTGCCCAGCAGGGTTCGAACCAGGGTTCGCCATATTAAGTTTAATTCCCTCAAGCGCCACTGGACTACCACCACTGGTTGTCAAAAACTTTCTTGTTCAATATTATATTTTGGCTGTGACTGCTAATTTTAAGACTAAAAAGAGAAATATAAGAAGTGAACATGATTGTCTATATTTTGGTGAGTCGGTTTCAGATTGTGTTTCGGTAGTGCTGCATTCTCGGTTTTCTTGTTTGTCCTCCATGGTTGTCTTTGTCAAAGGTCCTTTAGGCTATGGTTTATCTCGTAGATCGAGTCTGTGAAGCAGATTTTTTTTTTTTTGTAATTATGGAGTGTGTTGGTCTTGAGCAGTGTTACTTCCCTAATGCCTTTGGTTTGGGTGTCCCAGCTGAGGTCTAAGGCCTTGTCTTCTGTTCTCGATGGCGTCAAGTTTGTATTTGGATTTATCTTTGGTATGGTCTTGGTGTTTGACCTTTGTGCTTTAATGATGAATTGTCCATTGCGAAGCTTCGATGTGGTGATGTTGTGCCGTTCCTTGGTTTTAAACTGATGGTTTTCAGGATTTTTTGTTAAGAGACTATGGAGCTTATGCTCAATCGCGCTCGGTATTTAAGTAGGTTGATTGTCAACCATGTTCTTGGTTGACTGCTCAAGTGGAGATATGTTTCTTCGTTACTTCCCTTAATTGAAGCTTGTTCTTGAGTGGCGGATGCTCTTTGTTCCTTGATGGAACATTTCTTGGATCTTAACTATCAACCCAATAATATCGACCTTCAAGGCTTTGTCATTCATCCCAGCCTCCCTTATCGACTTGCTTCACCATCTTGATAATTGTGTGTCTGCTCCAATAACTGTTAGAGATCTTCTTCTTTCTTACTTTTTGTAAATTTTGTTTTTCTCTAGGTTTCATCTTTGTCTCCGGTTGGTATTGTTTACCACTTTGCTGTTGGTTCTGGAAAAGGTTTGTCCCTTTTCCGGCTTGATGTACTCTTCATTTAAGCTAAACTAGATCTCGACCCGCACAACTGTGCGGATGATTATTTTCATTTTTATACATGTAACTTCTTGGTTTACATGATTAGTGGTATATAATTTTAATATTTATCATATTATTAATAGTTTATTATATATTTTCAAACAAATCAATTTTATAGTTTGCATGCATGTATTTATTTTTTTGTTTCAAATTGTTAATGATATCTCTCTTATTAATACATCAACACTAATTAAAACCTTACATTATGTGATATTTACGACAATTCCATTCAAATTATTATTAACTTAAATATTAATTTCCCTTATACTTTTATTTTAGATTTTGATCGTACATATATGTTAATCGAATTATATGTATGATTTAGACCTTTGACTAAATAACCTACATTAAGTGTAATTAATATCAACCTACATTAAAAATATTATATTAAATTAATATCATAAATTTAATACAAAATTGTACATGAGTTTAACATAATAAAAAAATTAATTAGATACTTAAAAGGTTTATTTTAGTAGAAATGAAATATACATGTATATTATAAATAATTACGAAATTAATTAAATATTTAAAGGTTTTTTAAGTGAAAACGAAATATATATTTATATTTTAAATAAATACGAATGTATATTTATATTGTAAATAAAAAGATTTGAAAAAAATTATTGGGATGTAACTAAAAGAAAATCTGGGAATATCTATTTAATTTTTTTGTTTAGAATAATATAAATATGTATATAAAAGAAATAATTTAAGTAATTTTCTAAGAGGTGGTACAAATAAAAAAATCACACACGAAATAGTTTATTATATATTTTCAAACACATCAATTTTAAAGTTTGCATGCATGTATTTATTTTTTTTGTTTCAAATTGTTAGTGATATCTCACTTATTAATACATCAACACTAATTTAAACCTTACATTATGTGATATTTACGAAAAATTCCATTCAACTTATTATTAACTTAAATATTAATTTCCATTATACTTTTATTTTAGATTTTGATCGTACATATATGTTAATCGAATTATATGTATGATTTAGATCTTTGACTAAATAACCTACATTAAGTGTAATTAATATCAACCTACATTAATAATATTATATTAAATTAATATCACAAATTTAATACAAAATTGTACATGAGTTTAACATAATAAAAAAATTAATTAGATACTTAAAAGGTTTATTTTAGTAAAAATGAAATATACATGTATATTATAAATAATTAGGAAATTAATTAAATATTTAAAAGGTTTTTTAAAGTGAAAAATATACATTTAATATTTTAAATAAATACGAATGTATATTTATATTATAAATAAAAATATTTGAAAATTATTTTATTGGGATGTAATTAAGAAAAAATATGGGAATATCTATTTAATTTGTTTGTTTAGAATAATTCAAATATGTATACAAAAGAAATCATTTAAATAATTTTCTAAGAGGTGGTCCAAATAAAAAAAATCACACATGAAATAAGTCATCACTTCTGTTTTAATATATAAGATCGACCTTCAAGGCTTTGTCAATTATATTTCTTGGATCTTAACTATCAACCCAATAATATCGACCTTCAAGGCTTTGTCATTCATCCCAGCCTCCCTTATCGACTTGCTTCACCATCTTGATAATTGTGTGTCTGCTCCAATAACTGTTAGAGATCTTCTTCTTTCTTAGTTTTTGTAATTTTTGTTTTTCTCTAGGTTTCATCTTTGTCTCCGTTTGGTATTGTTTACCACTTTGCTGTTGGTTCTGGAAAAGGTTTGTCCCTTTTCCGGCTTGATGTACTCTTCATTTAAGCTAAACTAGATCTCGACCCGCACAACTGTGCGGATGATTATTTTCATTTTTATACATGTAACTTCTTGGTTTACATGATTAGTGGTATATAATTTTAATATTTATCATATTATTAATAGTTTATTATATATTTTCAAACAAATCAATTTTATAGTTTGCATGCATGTATTTATTTTTTTGTTTCAAATTGTTAATGATATCTCTCTTATTAATACATCAACACTAATTAAAACCTTACATTATGTGATATTTACGACAATTCCATTCAAATTATTATTAACTTAAATATTAATTTCCCTTATACTTTTATTTTAGATTTTGATCGTACATATATGTTAATCGAATTATATGAATGATTTAGACCTTTGACTAAATAACCTACATTAAGTGTAATTAATATCAACCTACATTAAAAATATTATATTAAATTAATATCATAAATTTACAAAATTGTACATGAGTTTAACATAATAAAAAAATTAATTAGATATTTAAAAGGTTTATTTTAGTAGAAATGAAATATACATGTATATTATAAATAATTACGAAATTAATTAAATATTTAAAGGTTTTTTAAGTGAAAACGAAATATATATTTATATTTTAAATAAATATGAATGTATATTTATATTGTAAATAAAAATATTTGAAAAAAATTATTGGGATGTAACTAAAAGAAAATCTGGGAATATCTATTTAATTTTTTTGTTTAGAATAATATAAATATGTATACAAAAGAAATAATTTAAGTAATTTTCTAAGAGGTGGTCCAAATAAAAAAATCACACACGAAATAGTTTATTATATATTTTCAAACGCATCAATTTTAAATTTTGCATGCATGTATTTATTTTTTTTTTATTTCAAATTGTTAGTGATATCTCACTTATTAATACATCAACACTAATTTAAACCTTACATTATGTGATATTTACGAAAAATTCCATTCAACTTATTATTAACTTAAATATTAATTTTCCTTATACTTTTATTTTAGATTTTGATCGTACATATATGTTAATCGAATTATATGTATGATTTAGATCTTTGACTAAATAACCTACATTAAGTGTAATTAATATCAACCTACATTAAAAAATATTATATTAAATTAATATCACAAATTTAATACAAAATTGTACATGAGTTTAACATAATAAAAAAATTAATTAGATACTTAAAAGGTTTATTTTAGTAAAAATGAAATATACATGTATATTATAAATAATTAGGAAATTAATTAAATATTTAAAAGGTTTTTTAAAGTGAAAAAATATACATTTATATTTTTAATAAATACGAATGTATATTTATATTGTAAATAAAAATATTTGAAAATTTTTTTATTGGGATGTAATTAAGAGAAAATCTGGGAATATCTATTTAATTTGTTTGTTTAGAATAATTCAAATATGTATACAAAAGAAATCATTTAAATAATTTTCTAAGAGGTGGTCCAAATAAAAAAAATCACACATGAAATAAGTCATCACTTCTGTTTTAATATATAAGATTTTAATCCAATAGATGACAAAAAAATGAACATAAGAAGAAAAAACTAATTAGGAAAGAGACTAAGAGTGGGAACAAATGAAAGTGTTTTTCTCGTCAAACTAGTGTAATAATATATGTTTCTTCTATTTAAACAGTAATTGGAGTACTAAGAAAGATATAATTTTGCTTTATTGGCAATTATAGAATAAGTAAGAGTAATACTGTATTTTTTTTCACGATTTTTGTTTACTATAAATGCTAGCCAGTCAAAGCTTTTTATCACCAACAAATCTTTTTTTTTTGGAACAAATATCACCAACAAATCTTATATTTTAAATTTTGTACATGAATGGTGTGGTTCAAGATGCAGTTTGTTGCTTATTGCCTAGCCTGTCCTGCTAGTCTACACTCAGACAAGCAGTTAAAATATACAACTATTTAAGTCCACAAGAGAGTCCAGATGATGTATTTCTTTAATTAGCTATGAACCAAGAAATTGAAAAATAGAATAAACTTTTCACTACTATTATTATACTAATGGGATAAAACTTTTTCTCTCTTATTTTCTTTTTTAAATTTCCCTTTTAAACAAAATAAAAAATAAATAGTTTTATAAACTAAAAAATTAGAAAAATAGAAACAAATGAATACACTCATATCAGTTTAGTAGTAAGCTATACTATTATTTGCGAAATGATTTTTCACTACGGAATTCTCACGTTAAAAGTAAGAGAGGTTAATATCGTTTAAACCATTAATGAATAAAATCTATAAATTAGTCAAAAAAATTAAAATTCTTTTCATTAGATGTGATTAAAAATTGATAATAATAAGAATTCTGCAAAATCTAAAAAATATATTTTAAAATAAAAACTAATTCTTATATTAGTTGTGTTGTTATCCGAAAAATATCTTTTAATAAAAGTTAAAAATTAAAAAAAAAAAAACAGAAAACACATAACTAAATATTAATCAAGTAAAATTATTAATTTTATATGACTGAAAAGATAATATTGAGTTATTTCTATGATTTATTTATTAATAATGAATATAGTATATATAAGAATTTCAAATAAAAACATAAATAATAATTTATCATTATAGTTTTTTAATTAGTAGTAGATACATTAATAAGTAATTACAAAAATTTTATGCCCGCATGTGCGGACTAAACACCTAGTTTTTAGTTGTAAAACTTGTTAAAAATATTTCACAGAAAGAAAATTTAATTTCTCCATAAAATAATATAGCAAAAATTTCTATTCCACGTTTTGTTAGTTAATCAACATTTATTAGAATGAATAATCTAACTTTCATACTATCTTCTACACTAAATAAATATGATATCTGGTCTTCAGACCAAAAAATGCAGATCTCTGTGAAAACCCTAACAGGAAAGACGATAATCCTAGAGGTCGAATCATCCGACACGATCGACAATGTCAAGGCCAAGATCCAGGACAAGGAAGGGATCCCACCGGACCAGCAGCGACTGATCTTCACCGAGAAGCAGCTGAAAGACAGGAGGACCCTCGCCGACTACAACATCCAGAAGAAGTCGACGCTTCACCTGGTGCTCCGTCTGAGAGGAGGAACAAAGAAGAGGAAGAAGATGTACACGAAGCCCAAGAAGATCAATATGTATATACTGATTAAATTTCTTAAAATATAGTTAGCAATAATTAGTTCTTAAAAATATAATTTATAATTTATAATTTTATAAATTATAATATATAATTAAAACAAAATAAATAGAAAACAATATCATTGAGATACATAACTAATAAAGGTTAATACTTTGTATGTTGTTATGTACCTTTATTAGTGTAATAAATATTTGCTTTTTATAAATTAAAGTTTGGTTAATTTGTAGAATTTAAAAATAAGTAAATATAATCTAAAATCTTATAAAATAAAAGATGTTATTTGTAATAAATAAGAAGTTGAAAAGTAAATATAACAATAATTGAGGGAAAAAATGAAGAGAACCATTTGAATAAATCACAAATTCATTTTGAGTTTATTCCTTTTTTAGGGAAAAAAATGAGGGAAATCATTGGAAATGATCTTACAAGGTCGATGGGACAGGGAAGGTTCAGAGGCTGAGGAAAGAGTGTCCGTCGGTTAGTTGTGGTCCGGGAACTTTCATGGCGAGTCATTTCGATAGGCATCACTGTGGGAAGTGTGGAACCACTTATGTCTCCAAGAAGCCTAATGAAGAGTGATTAGGTGTTATGTTTTTTTTTTGCCTGTCTCTTTGTTTAATTGAATTATCGTATTTGAACTTATAATTGGCATTTCAATTCTGAATCGTTCTGAGAAAAAAAATATATGATATCTATTGTTCTCAATGTTCTATGAATTTCGGTTGAATGCATTTTTTTACTGTTAACATATTATTGTAAAATAATCTGAATATGTAATCTAGAAACAATTCAAACGGCTAAAATATGTCTTCGACCTTACTGGATTATTTTTACACGTGGTACCAAATATCATTTACGAACAACTATAATATGTGGATGATCATGACCAAATCTCCGACTAAAAATATAGTTACCAAATATTTTAAAAATATTTGGAAATCTTGTTTATTTTTTTATGCATTAAAATTGATTAAAAACAAATAATTTTTCCTAGTAATAGTTCTTCCTCTGTTCTTTGTTTTTTATCCATGGTTTTCTATTGATTTTCTCAAACTCTTCTTCTTCTCGGTTACTATGATGCATATATATATATGCTATATGTGGTGAATGGTAATTGTAAGTGTTGGTTATGTGCATTTGGTCTGAATGGATGTGTCTGGATGGATATCACTCTGTGGATACGTTTGTGAGGATGCTATTCCGTGGATACATTTATGTAGATTCCTTATGTATCTATGTGCATTTGGGCTGAAGGAAAAATCTGTTATGTTTGGTTCTTAGTATGGAAGAAGCCTATTAGGATTAGAGTTTTAGAGAGTCACTATGTATACTCTCTAGACCTAATTCCTTGCCTCCTAATACTCATTCACACAGATCTGAGACTAGAGGGAAAGAGAGGCAAGAGACAAGAGCAAGGAAGAGATTGAAGGAGTTTCCACAGAAGGTTGAAGAGAAACAAAGAGAGATTTGGTCAAAAGTCTAAGCATGTTTCTTTTTCTTTGGAATGTGGGTTTCATCTCCTTACACACAGGTTCAATAAGCTTAAGTCTTTTGCTTATTGTAGTGTTGTCTCTAGGTGAATAGAGAAACACTGAGGTGGTGGTGTAAGAAAGCTCTTGTATACACTTGATACTAGTGAATCGTAGAGGGTACCATCCTCTCCCCAG
Source organism: Brassica juncea (assembly GCA_018703725.1). Lineage (NCBI taxonomy): Eukaryota > Viridiplantae > Streptophyta > Magnoliopsida > Brassicales > Brassicaceae > Brassica > Brassica juncea. Next base: position 31,103 of record JAATWR010000100.1, read on the forward strand.
CTGTACCGCAAGGGAACTGCGTAACCAAATCTTGTGTCTTTAACAAACTCAAACAACAACAAGAAGTGTGCTAAGGTTAATTAGTCAAGGGAGATAAACCGGTTAATTGGTTAAAGAATTCTCAACAAGGGGTATTAGAGTCTGCTTGTGTGATAGCTTACTCGGTTGAAATAATCCTAACGGTAAGCAGTTATAAGATGTGGATTCTTATAACTTTATAAAAGGAATAACCAACAAACAACAACAATGAAATCGAACAAAAAGTGGTACAAACATACAATCAAGAACACCGACTCCCTATGACGACACAGCCAAGCTTCTGGGCAACAGCTCGGGATCAGACCACATCTTTGGTTCTCCGTATCAATTAATCCGGGTAAGGAGCGAGCTCCCACTTTCCTTCATTATTGTGCTAGTTGCACGCTACATTCAGGGATGGATGGATGGGTAAGAATAGCCATACCTGCATACTCCGAGACCCAATCCACGGGAATGATTGGCCCGTCTTTGAGGCAACAATGACAGTGGGTAAAGGGGTACCTGCACTATAGAGAAGAGAGCTCAGGCTGTCAAAGTTAGTCAAGAAAATCTCTTCGACAATGGGAAATCTAAGCTCAACATGCGCCATCACCTAGGGAGATTGGTGTTCCATTGACTAGACGAAGCTCCAAACAAACCCCCCCACACAAGCCTGCTCTAAGAACAAGAGAGAGGTTCTGAAATTGCAAATGGAATGCATCCGTGACAGAGATGACTATCACCATTAAAACTGTAACCATCAAATCACCAACAGAGAGTGAAAATCCGGGAATGATCTCATCTGCCACCACACCGTGAGCTGAAGAGAGCAAAGAACGGAGATGCGCGACTGAAGACAGTCACCTAAGCGTAGACAACTTCACACGCTGGAACCTATAGAGAGAAACACGTGCCACCGGGGCATGCCTCGTAACACATGCCTGAAGGATAACCACTGGTGCACGCCTCAAACGACCAAAGACGCCAGAGTCCATCTTTAGAGCAAATAGACATAATTGTATACATACTAACTTTTGTTGCGTAACGGTGTAAGTATTTCTGAAAGTAGCAAAATCTCTGGTATATATCCATAAATAAGGTATGCTATGGAGTACTAGATAGCGAAACCTCGTATATTTTTGTAAATAGCAAAACTTATGGGGTATTTCATAAATAGCAAAAGATACGGGGAAATTTTAATGAATAAAGAGATATATAGGATACTTTTGTAAATAGCATGGGTTATTTGGGTAAATAGCAAAAGCTCAAAGGTATTTCCGTAATTAACAAAATGTATGGATACTTTCATTAAATAGTAAAAAGTTTTGGGGTACTTTGGTAAATAAAAAATTCTTAGGGTACTTCGGTTTAAAAAAGCAAAAGCTATGGATTGGATTATATTGAAACACAAAAAAATCTAGCAAAAAATCTATTTTATTCTTGTTTTAGTGTTTGAAAAATATAGCATATACAATAATAAATTTGCAATTTTTTGGGTATTGCAAATAGTCACACGCTGCTGTATTGTAAAATTCAAAAATTGCAGAGAACCATAATAGACTGCAAACAATTACTTAGATCACAACATCGTGTATTTGTCTATTTTCTTAATGATTTTCTAATTATTTATAATTAGTTCGTAAGAAGGTTCAAATGACATCTCAAAAAGCCGCAAAGGCAACACTATTTAAGTGTAGAGATATATGTTATATATATACGAAACTATGTCATTTGGCCCGTATAGCTCAGTGGTAGAGCGTCAGTCTTGTAAACTGAAGGTCCGTAGTTCGATCCTGCGTGTGGGCATTTTTCGCTTTTTATTTTATTTTTTTACTAGTGCACATTCTGGAACCGTCAATACTGCGGACTCGGACCCTCACAGACAATGACAATTCCTTCCTTCTAGTTTATTGTAATATTGTATCCCTTAGCTGTTTTCTTCATTGTATCATACGTTCTCCTGATAAACTTACCCAAATGATTAGTTGCGAACTGCAATCCAATGTTGTCGCTGAAAAGCATGAATGGACATGCCATAATCCCTCCATTATTGCTTCATTAACAATAACGGAGATTAGGCCAAAACTAAGACGCATCTGACATTCATTAATTCAAGCAATTACTGGCATTCACTAATTTAAGCAATTACTGACATTACAAGACAAGAAAGTGCTTTAACAATAAGATTATAAACATTACATGAGAAGATTGAGTGGAAGGTCCAAAGACTTATATGCTGATACAAAGCTCCTGATGGAAGCCATTGATCTAAGATCTAACTTCACTACATCAGTTTTTTCTCAACTTGATGCCATAAACACCATTCCATTAGTAACTTCTTCGGCTATGGAACTAGCTGAGACACCTGATGCTCAAACGAAACCCCAGCTAATGAACAACTCACTCCTACAAAATTATTCAATTGTACAAAGTTTGGATTCAGTTTCTGTTCTTGTCAAACATACTCTGTTTAATGAATTAAACATTCAACAATTAAACGATAATAAAAAAAGTTAAATAAAAAAGAAGCTGTTCAGTGTATAAAAGCTTTCACAGCACAAGGATAAACAGCAAACTAACCGAATAAGGAAAGGAAAAACTCTCCATGTGTAGAGCAAAAAAAGAGACATGAGCATGTGATGTGAAAATCCAGAAATCACTTTCTTTCATTCCATGGAAACTGGGGACCCAAAAACATGTTACTCAACGCTGTGCGGGCCTGGGCCTGGAGCTTCCAAACTGAGACCGGCGTTCTTCACCACTTCGCCAAGCATCTACCACCAATGGTGTTAGAATTTATACCGATTTATAACAATTTATAAATCTGTCTATGAATTTATATGTCTAAAATCTCATGCAAATACTGAAATAAATCTATATCTTAGAGTATCGAATATATCTGGATGTTTTGCAGCGAAAAGATAAACAAACCAAGTCGAGATTTCAAACACTCCAAACATGTGCCTCTACCTGTATCTACACGCACACAAATTGGATTGATACAGGATGCTAGTGTCCGTTGAGATCAAATCTCTGAAACTTGACAAACCTTTTGTCTCTTTTATCTTTTAGGGTTTTTATCAGCCGTAATGTTTATTGTGCATGTTTAGCTTAAAACATGAAAGCCATCTTATGTAGCTTACGTACGTGACCTAATTCTAATCTAATTAGAATATTGGACTTAACCCATTAGTGACCTAAATCACTTTAGCTCACATACGATCAATGTTACACATTACATATTTACATATATATCTTATATATAATATATATACGTATATATTTAACCCTAAATATTTATGATCCAATTTGTTTAGGTGTGTGACCATGTAGGATCATAAAATATTAGTAATGAATTCTCAATTCATAGATTATAAGCGGTTTCTAGCAAAAAATTATAACCACATAATATTATACGACTGTCGAACCTCGACGTTACGACTCCAGCAAGAGTAAGTACAAATGATTTTAGAACATTCCCAAAAATCTCCCACTTGTACTAGAATCATCTATTCTCATAATCTTTTTGTCTCTGTATCTCGATCTCAGCATAAGGCAAGAACAAGTGTCATCCTTATTAAGCTAGATCACGTTTATCGAACTCTGATTTATACTGATTAACAAATGACTGACATTCACCTCGTTTGAGCATGGCCATGCATTTCTCAATATCAAATCTTCGATAGACCCAAAGATAAATATCTCCCGTTATATGGGAGGGACAAATCCCATCTTGTTCCATCCCTGTTCCTTGCAAAATTTCATAGAACATCTAATCAATGCGTTTATAATCACCAGTTATGGATGACGTTTGACAAGGTCAAAGTGAACTAATCCATAAATAAAGAATCATGACGAACTCAGGTCTAAGAACTATACTCTATAGTCGTAATGAGAAACTCTTATGATACTCATATAACAATCTTGTAGAGTTCTCATTAGCGGGTCAGTCCAATCATGTGTTCTCTAACACATATCCATGTGATTGACTTCAATACCACATATTGAATGACTCCATGAAACTTAGTCATCAATCACCTCACATACTAGTCATTCTCGGTTATTAATGTCCAAGTTAACAACCTTGACTAGGGACTTCAATAATCTATAACATCTCTCACCTATAGGGTTTCATGATCAAGTCACGTACTTGATGACCTATAAGAATGATATAAATTATTTTGGGACATTTATTTAATTATCCAATAATCAAATAAATCTGAAACAATTTCATTAGTTTGAATACATAATTAAATATACATCAATATGAACATCATATCATAAACATCAAAGCCTCCCACTAAAATCAAGATCACATCTTGAGATACTTAATACACATGGCTGCAGTATGACTCTCATACTTAGGCCATGGAAGAGGCTTGGTCAATGGATCAACAATATTTGCATCCATTGAGACTATGCTATGGTGCTTTTCTTGGAACTCTTCCAACCCACCACTTTCCATTAATACAACAGATGAAACCAACTCGTGATCGAAACTCATCTTTGTCAGTATGAAAAACTGGCATCGCTGTAACCACTTACAACAAGCTCATCAATTCCTCCATGACCAAAAACGTATCCTTAATATTTCTCAAATACTTGAGGATATTCTTGACTGCTGTCCAGTGACTCTCACTTGGATCAGATTGGTATCGACGTACTCGTACTTCTCAAAGCACATGCAACATCTAGATGAGTACATAGCACGACATACATGATAGTCCTATATAAGCATATGGGATTCTACTCATTCGCTCTCGCTCATCGTGTCATAGGACACTGAGTCTTCCAAAGAGTTATGCCAAGAGACATTGACAAAAAGCCTTTCTTGGAATCATGCATCTTGAATCTATGTAAGACCTTATCGATATAAGCGTCTTGACTTAATCCAATAGTCTTATTCAATCTATCTCTATAGATTCTTATTCCAAGAATATATACAGCCTTAGCCTTTTCCATGTCTTTCACTGAGAAACAACCTCAATAAGAAGTATGTCTTCTACATACAACACAAAGAAAAACAACTGCGCTCCCACTAGTCTTCTTGTCAACGCAAGGTTCTTCTTCATTTTTAATACAATCAAACTCTTTGATTTCCTTATTAAAACAAAGATTCCAACTCCAAGATGCTTGCTTCAAACTATATATCGGAGTCAGGGCCCATCATAGCTTCCTCAAAGGACGTAGGTTCAGCACTCTCTATTATCAATAGATCATGATGGTCTGTCACCCAAACCATATATCTATCAGGTTTGAGACGTGTCCTTTCGGATCTACGTACCTCAGGTTCCACAGGGATAGATTCTACGACTCTTCGTAAATCTAATTGATCATCTTCTTGAGAGGATGAAATAATCTTATGTGTTTCTCGAACTTCTTCGAGTTGTACTTTTACTCCCACTGTTCTTCTTAGAAAGAAATTCTTTCTCAAGAAAATAACACTACGAGCAACAAACAGTTTGTTCTTAGTAGGGTTGTAAAATTAATAACCTTTGGTTTCTCTGGGATAACCAACGAAGAATCATTATCAGATTTTGGTCCAAGCTTATATGTAAACAAACGTTTGACATAAGCATCAGAACCCCAAATTTTCAGAAAAGACAAATTTGGAACCTTTCCAGTCCACATCTCATATGGTGTCTTCTCAACTGAGTTTTATGGACATCTGTTTAGCGTAAACTCAGACATTTCTAGAGCGTATCCCCAAAAGGATGGTGGAAGATCTGCAAGACTCATCATAGACCGAACTATATCTAATAAAGTTCGATTTCTCCTTTCGGACACAACATTCCATTGTGGGGTTCTTAGAGGAGTCAATTATGAAACAATTCCAAATTCTCTCAGATGATCATTAAACGTTTGACTCAAATATTCTCCACCTCGATCAAATCGAAGAACTTTTATTTTCTTGTCAAGCTTATTTTGTACTTCATTCTGAAATTCTTTGAACTTTTCAAAAGATTCAAACTTATGTTTCACTAGATAAACATAACTATATCTACTGAATTTGTCAGTAAATTTAATGAAGTACTGATAGTTTCTTCTAGTATTTATACTCATTGGTCCACATAAATCAGCATGTATGAGTTTCAAGAAGCCTTTGGCTGTTTCACCGTGTCCAGTACCTTAGCCATTTTACCCAATAAACAAGATTCACATTTTTCATATGATTCAAAATCAAACGAGCTCAAAAGTCCATCACTATGAAGCTTTTGAATGTGTTTCTCATTTATGTGGTCCAAACGACAATGCCAAAGAAAAGTTCGATTCGTGTCGTTAGACTTGAATCTTTTGGTACTAATATTATAAACAGGCACACTTTGGTCTAGAACATAAAGTCAATTCTCTAATGGACCGCTACCATAAAATATATCATTACGATCAAAAGAACAACACTTGTTTTTGATCGAAAACTGAAATCCTTCCAAATCCAAACAACGAATGGAAATAATATTCCTACTTATAGCAGGTACATACTAGCAATTCTTTTATTCTAAAACCAAGCCTGAAGGTAAAAGCAAGTGAAATGTTCCCACGACTAATTCAGCAACTCTTGCTCCAGTTCCCACGCGTAGGTCCACTTGTCCTTCCTCCGAAATTCCACTGTTGCTTAGGCCATTAATATTCGTACAAATATGAGCAAAACAGCCGGTATCCAATACCCAAGAAGTAGAATCAGAATTAGTAACATTTACTTCTATAACATAAATACCCCTAGACGATATTTCAAAAGTCTATTCTTTTTCAGATCTTCCAAGTAGGGTTTAAACTCTTGCTTGAGAACAATTCTCGGGTTTCGATACCATTGGAGGAAATTTGATTCATTCGATTTGTCCTTCTTAAGGGCATATTGGAATGAAAATGAGTTGTGGGGAGTTAACATTACTGGAATAGAAGAATAGCAAATATTAATATGATGTTCAAGAATTAGAGAAATCTCAACAATTAAGAAAACTCATATTATATTCAAAACATTTTCCTCAAATGAATATAATAATCCAAGATCCATACTTCACTAAAATCCGAGTGAGCTTTGGCTCATCGCCCGAATTCTAGCTATTTAGGTAAGCAACACTTTGCTAATTATATCCAATATAATTCTTGGTTGTCAGACATCTTATGTCTATCCAACCTATGCCTCTAATCCTAAAACCGTTTTGATAGCCTAGTCAAGTAAACCAATCTTGTTTTACATGGTAACCGTTACCATCCACCTCACTCATGTAATTGCAGATACCTTACTTTGGCAAACCCATCTTACAACGAAACGAACCTTGATGGTTGATAAGATTTGATATACATCAAAAATATTTGAAATTAATTGAGGAACAAATTATAATTCAATTTTAGTTTATATTTAAAATTTATATCTAATATAAATATTACTAATATATATCTAATATGTAATTTAATTGAATTATAAATAATTTAATTAATATTAATCAAATTAAAATATTAAATTATTTATCAAATAAGTTTAATTTATTTTAATATCTAATCATATTAGAGATTTAAACATATAGATTGAAACGATCAAATCAAATCAATCACACTAACCAAATAAACCAGAGAACTGGTTTAACCAGTTTAAAAGGTTACATAGAATCATACATACAATTGGGTTACAGTAACACACCGTCAAATAAAACGGTTTTGAAGACCCGCTTTAGGTGACGATCATACAATCACATGATTCCATGATACATATAATTTTATTTAAAAATCAAGTCACAAGAGTTACGATAATACTACAGTTGACTTTTAAATTATATGTATGCGTAAACAACTTATATACGACATGTACAAGGTCATCACATGACATGGGAATATCTATCAATATTCTAGATTGGTTAACTATAATAAATAGATTGATCACGTCAAACAAATTTATTATGAATTAACAAATAACCACGCATCTTATGCACAATCAGATTACGGCTTCTACGAATGATATGATATGCATACGATGTTCTAGAAAAGAAAGTATCAATTTTCTTTTCGTGACCAATAGGTCCAAATCAACAGTCATACATATATATGTGATTCCAATTACCTTAATTAGAACATGACTATACGATATACATAAATGAATATTTAACAGATTAAATATATGTAACAGGTTTAGATAACAGTTACGAGACATTTACGATCAAATCATAAATCAACTATGAACACAAACGCGTTGACGTTTCAAAGTTACAAGAACCGAAACCATATATTCATATGTTAACACGATTTCTTAAAAATCCTTAAATAATAATTTGACATCAACGTATGTATCTAATACATGCACAAATTATATTCATCCAAATTCAGTTTCAATATTAAGCAAGTAAGCTCTAATACCACTGTTGAAATTCATACCGGTTTATAACAATTTATAAATCAACCTATGAGATGCTAGTGCCGTTGAGATCAAATCTCTGAAACTTGACAAACCTTTTGTCTCTTTTATCTTTTAGGGTTTTTATCAGCCGTAATGCTTATTGTGCATGTTTAGCTTAAAACACATGAAAGCCATCTTATGTAGCTTACATACGTGACCTAATTCTAATCTAATTAGAATATTGGACTTAGCCCATTAGTGACCTAAATCACTTTAGCTCACATACGATCAATGTTGCACATTAGATACATATATATATCTTATATATACGTATATATTATATATCATATATATAATATAAATATATAACCCTAAATATTTATGATCCAATTTGTTTAGATGTGTGACCCCGTAGGATCATATAATATTAGTAATGAATTCTCAATTCATAGATTATAAGTGGTTTCTAACAAAACATTATAACCACCTAATATTATACGGTGTCGAGCCTCGACGTTACAACTCCAGAAAAAGTAAGTACAAATGATTTTAGAACATTCCCAACACTTGGAAGGTCACTGCCTCTAGACCCAGGGACCCAACGGTCAGGTCTCTGCGACGGTCCTCCTCTGTTGCTTCCCCAGTGGTCATCTGTTGGAGGTGGTCCATGGTTGCCCCAGCGGTCAGATTCTCCGGCTGATGGTGCCGGTGTTGGTGCTGCTGGGCCTGAGACCTCAGCTGTCTGACGCTTGAACCTAGGAACATATTTACCAGAAGCTGGTGCTGGCGCTACTGCTGGTGGTGCAGCAGCGGCAGCAGGAGCAACCGTATGCTCTGCAGGACAAGCAGGTGGTGCATCTGTTTCCTTCAACACCTCTTCTCGCCTCTTCTTCTCTTTCTCCTCCAGCTCTCTTTCTCTCTGCCTATATACTTTTCGGCAATTTCATCCAACTTTGCTCTGTGCTCAGCTTCTTGCTTCTTGCGTTTCTCGGCTTCAACATATGAGTTGAACAAAGAGAAGTTATATATTAGATAATGTAAAATGATGTGAATCTTAATGGAAAACAAATCTCACCTTCACGCTTGCGAGCTTCCTCTTCTTCTTGCAGCTTTCTTATTCTTTCTTCTTCAGTTTCAAATAGTACAGCTGCTTCCTCTTGATATCCCTTTCTTGCTTCCTCGCTCGGATCATTTGGCTGATGTGCTCCTCTCTCTCCGTCCTTATTCTGTCGAACTCTGCTTGTCGACGACTAATCATCCTTGGAATGTTTCCTGCACACAGAAAGATTTTTTTATGAGTATAATAAATGAAGATATGAACATTCAGAGATACGACTTGACATGTGAAAACTGACCTTAAACTCAAACATTCTGGACAACCTGTTTTCTCCTTCAAGTTACTCTGATGATATTGGAGATAACTCCTATATATCTTAGGATAAGGTTTCTATTTAAGTTTCCGATAAGGATTATGTTAGGCTTCCCTATTTACGTTTAGACTTGGTCTTTTCTATTCTGTGAGCATATATACTCACCTAGTTCATCAATACAACATAAGGTTTTTCATTCCAATGTCATGGTATCAGAACAAGAACAAAACAAAAAAACAAAAACATCCATTCATTCATTCTATTTGTCTTTGCAAAATCGCAAACACAAAATTATATTCTCAAAACTCTTTGTTTCTCAAAACTTGAAATCTAGAGCATTCAAACCGTCTACAGCGATCACACAAAACTAGCGATGTCGACCACTGCACCTGGCGACCTGAAGTACAAAAAAATCTCACCATATGATCTTTAATCTAATGATAATCCTGGAGCTGTTATCTCACAACCGCTCTTTAATGGGTTAAATTATGATGAACGGGCAATAAATTTCTGTATGGCCATAAGCTCACGGAAGACATTTGGATTTCTTGACAGCAGTCTTCCTAAATCGGCAGCCGATTCAACCTACCTTGAAGGTTAGATTGCAAACAATCATCTGATTGTAGGATGGATAAAACAAACTATTGAACCAAAGATAAGATCTTTCATATCTACTCGAGAAGTCGCAAAAGACCTATGGTACATCATTAAAAAGCAGTATTCGGTGAAGAGTGGAGCTAACTTGCAACAACTGAGAAACACACTCGCAAATTGTAAACAAGATGCCTCTTCTGTCGATGAGTATTTTGGGCAACTTACATGATTGTGGGACGGGGTTGCAGAGTGCATGAACTCAAAACATGCAGTTGCGGCAAGCGTGAATGCGACCTGAATACAGCAAAAGAAAAAGAAGCATAAACTCTGAGGGTTCATGATTTCCTTGCAAGACTTGACGATGCCACACATGGAGTCATACACTCTCAGATTTGTGCTATTTCTCCTCTTCCTGATCTTGATAGTGTCTATATTATACCATATCACAAAACGAGAACCTTCGATCAACATGATATCACTCAAATTACCCTAAAGAGTGAAGTTACTCTCTCAAATAAGAGGTTCAATTGTAGTACTTAGGGATCGAATTCACAGAGAGCTAGGGCACACAATATATCTAAGCAGTTTTTGATTAAGCTAGGCTAGTAATTTAATAATGCAGTAAATATAGTAAACTAGGTCGAACAAGGTAGTTGTTCTTAAGGGACTGAGAGTTGTTTGATGGAAGGGTGGTTTGCTAGACTTAGGATTTCTATTCAGGCAATAAGGATTATAATTATATAGAGACTAATGTTGCATGATATTATAGAACTCAACTTAGGAATAATCTATCAACTTTCGTTTGTTTAAATTATCTATTGCATAGGATCTCGGTATCTCAGCTTTTGCTTGTTGACCCGAGCAAGCATCGATCGATTTTCCTTTGCGGTAGTCGATCGTTTCGCCTTTCAGAACCTCGATCGATTTATCAATATGATAATCGGTCGATGGCTATTTCCTAGCAAGCTTTACGAACAGGTTGAACTATGTTCACTAGATATGCTAAATCAACTGTCGTTTTTTTCTAGCATATACAGCTCAATCGGGATTATTCAGGTTAATATGCTAAGCTAATGCCTAAACCTATCAACCTAGATCAATGTTCTAGTTAGCTACTCTAGAGCAAGCAATAAACACAATCCTATTGATGAATATCACAACTTAGCAATTATATATTTGGGGATAATCCCTCATAACCTATTTGAACCCTAAACCAACAGGTGGATCTATTCAGACATGAAGTTTGTCACAGAAATCATAGATGAATAGATGAAATTGCAATAGAATAAATATAAAAACCAAAGGAGTTCCAGGAGGACTCTGAATGAGTTCCTCCCTTCTCTCCTAACTAAGAACAACGAATAAAAGAAAGCTTAGCTGCCAACATTGGCTTAGAAAATATATAAATAGAATTTTAGGTCATCCAAGGGTATTCTGGTAATTTGTAGTTGCTTTCGGGCTTTAGTCGGTCATAAAATATACTCGGCCCTCATTCTGGCATCACCGTCTATTGATTGCAAAGGTGCACCATCGATCGATTTTTATTCATCTTCTCGACAGCTTCCTCTCGCGAGGCAGACTGACCACTCTTCAGTAAAACGGGCATAAGTTCCGATCTAACCGTTGGATTGACCTCAAACCGGTAGCATTTGAAATTTAAATCAAAGCTATATCTTGTATCTAAATATCAGCTCAATCACACCGTGGGAAGGTATCCATCCATAGCAAAACATCTGACGCGTATGTGCAGTTTTGCACTCAAAAGGCTCCAAAAAGTACCAAAATCACCACTTTCCTCCAAAACGTACATGAACCTGAAAATACTCCAAAAAGACTCCAAAACACAATAAAAATATCTTAAAAACCCTATACCATGGCTAAAAGTGGGTAAAATCCATGGTATATCAAATCTCCCAGACTTACCATTTGGCTTGTCCTCAAGCAAAACTAGAGTAGTCCTGTGAAAGAGGTTTGAAAACAGCAGAGACTCACACAATTTAAAAACTCAGTATCATCATCTTTACAATGTTGCAACCACATCAAATCAATACCAACCTTAAAGATATTGTATATGCAATATCCTAGCTTAGCAACCAAATCCATTCATCCAGCCACTTAACTAATCATGTCTGACTAACCCCTCTACTGACCTCATTTCTTGCATAAAAATTAAGGTGTAGGCTTTACCTTGGGAGTATCGATCAAAGGACACATGGACTCTTACTCAAACAAGTATCTGGACTAACAGGTAGTCTCCTCTCAACAGAAGTTCCTTTCCTCCCTCTCTCCTTACTTCTCTCTGTCAATGTATGTTTCCTTTGCAAGGTATCATTTATACTTTACATTGACCGAGGTAAAAGACAGGCTTCCATGAATCAAGCTCTGGTGGTTGCAGCCACCAGACACTGTTCACTTCTTTTTGACCTTTATCTCTTTTTAGAATTCTTTATGAATCAAGTTTTAATGGTTGTAGCCACCAAATCATGTTCGAATTCTCTAGGATTATTTATGAATCAAACTTTAATGGTTGTAGCCACCAAAGCCTGTTCGAATCCCTTTTTGATCTCTATAGAATTCTTTTATGAATCAAACTTTAATGGTTGTAGCCACCAAAGTCTGTTCGAATTCTTTAAAAATCTGAAGGAGAGAGAGGGAACTATCAACACTTTTACCTTCCAAACTTGTAGGAGGAATCCGATCCCTTGTATACCAAGCCCCAAGACAAGCAAAGTTGACCTCAATTAGGTTGGAAGTCAGCTTTGGTTCTTTCAAACAATCTCAACAAGTGTGAATAACTGGCAGGATGGTCCACTTTAGCATCTCTAGTATACTCTATAGTCAATAAATCTAAGAATAGTGCTAAAGAGTGGTTAGATAACAAGTATAAATCGAAAAAGTTCATCATCCCCTTCTTAACTCAATAAAACTTTTTGAAAATATTTTAATAAGACTCACAAAGTAAAGTGATATCAGTAAACCTCCCCCAGAGTTAAATTACACTGTCCTCAGTGTAAATCCAGTTAGAGTTATGGTGAGAACATAAATCATAAGTACTCAATTTTAACAAGTAGAAACGATATACCCGCTCGACATCCGCGTCGATCGATGGGAAGATGTTACCGTCGTTCGTTTCTGTTGTTGCACTGTCGATCGATATCGGATTTTCTAAGCACTCGTCTAATCGAATCTGTTTTTTTTAAGACTCAAAATAACACAATATTAATAGAACCTCTCCCAGACTTAAACAACACTGTCCCCAATGTTATACAGTCTAAGATCGGTGGGAAAATAAATCATAAGGATAATATTTAACAAGGAGAAACGGTATACTTGACTTTGATGTGAATCTCGACCAACACAGTTAAGTGGCGATCAATACTCTTGATGCTCTGACGATCAATGCTGCGCAGCCATCGTTGGTTCTTGTGCAACCTTGCATTCCTCATATCTTTTCCTTTTACCTAACATAAATAAAACACAAAAAGTCAGTAATAAATGAAAATAAAACCAATTAATTCTTTTTTCTCGATGAATAGTATTTCTGCTACATTAACAATGCTACAGTAACGTCTTTACAGTGTCGATCGATTTTCTTGCTACAGTGTCGATCGATTTTCTTGCTACAGTGTCGATCAATTTTCTTGCTACAGTGTCGTTCGGCGTTGCTACAGTGTTGTCATCACTGTTCATATTTTTTTTAACCTGCAGTAAATTAAAACGAGAATCAGTAATAAATGAAACTAAACCAAATTTGAAACAAACCTAACAGTGGGTTGTCTCACACTCAACGCTTATTTTCAGTCATTAGATTGACTTCTGAAGATCTAACTCAGTCCGGATGAGAATGAGAACTTGCTCCAAACCAAGTCTCAATGTCTACTCTCTGAGGCTTTATCATTCTTTTGTGAAAGCCTCCTCCATAGATTTTTCTCCTTTGTCTATCATCTCAGCAATAAGGAGTGCTCGAAGCTTTGCAAATGGCTGTGAGAAGCATCTGCTGCGCACTCTGGATTTCATGACACCATCTGAGAAATGAGGAATCAATGATAACTGAGGACTCCCCTTGGTCCTTTTTCTCTTCTTCCAATTCCTCCTCTTTCCCCTAGACTTGTTTGATCGCGTGGTGGTGCCTCCATCAAAAAGATTTTAACACACTTCAAACTCCTCGTGATCTGATACGCGATGGGCATCGCTCGATGGTGAAGTGGTAGTGTCGATCGATGCCGGCTTGTTGATGTCGTTCGATATTGCATCTGCGGGGCTTCTGTCGATGCCACTTCTGAATCTCTACCTACTGTGAGAGCCTACTGCATGCTGATGATCATCAAGTACCCCAATGGAGTATCCCAGATGTGCACTTCTATCTGGTGGGATAGGAAACTCTACTTCAAATACAGCGCATGTAACCACAAACTTCACAGGGTCATGTATCCTGTTCACTCTTTTGTGAAACCCAGCATCTTCTTCTGCACATATAAGTGGTCTCAGGTGTTGGGGGTCAGCAATGTGTGAGGCCCCAGACTTGTACTCTCTTTCCTCAACTGGTTCTAACTCAACTATGTATCCTATTAGCTCGTCCAACCATGAATGTCGATCGTTATCAGGTGGGTGTCGATCAATGTTTGGTGAATGCTGTCGATCGATGTTGTAGGGTGGATGTCAATCGATTTCATCATATTGGCGTCGATCTATGCTAGCCTTTTGTGAAGTTTCCAAATCACCTCTCGAAGTATGCTGATTGTCATCAAGCTTCTTCTCCGAATTCTGATCCATAGCTTCAAGCCATTCCTCCAGCTCTAAGAAGTCTTCCATAGTGACTTCTCCACTCGAATCCAAGTCTTCAAGCTTTTCTCGCTCCTCTAGTTTCAAGAATTCCTCTAGCTCCAAGAAACCTTCCATTATGATTTCTCTATCTACATCTGGGGAAGGATAACAACTTGATACATATGTGCTCTTATTGGTCGAGTCTGCAATGTCCCGAGGACAACTCGATTTTTCTGGTATTTCGAGAGGTGTCAATCGGCAACAGAGGTTTCTATCGATTGATGCTGAGATGGTGATGTCGATCGACTGTGGGAACCGAAATTCACACCGTCAATTTCCGATAAAGATTTGATTGCGGAGGAAAGCCAAGTAAACCCGACTTTCCTTGAAGATCCGGATTCTCTGCGTTGCCACATGAAATCGATAAAGTAAACAGAAGACAAAAAATGGGATTTGAAATATTTGCCCGAAGGCGTTTTATTAGATAAAAGAAACAAGTACAAGGATTCTCCGAAAGACAAAGAGATTTGCGATTTAAAGAAAAAGATAGAGTCGCAGGCAGCCAAACGTCCTAAGCCTTGCTCCGCTAGTCTAACCACGTAAACCCTAGTTTTTCTAAGCTAGCAGGATGCTCTAAGTCTAATTCTCGGATTTTCGGGATGCCCTTCTCTTCTGCTCTTGCTCTCCTTATATACCCACTTCTAGGTCGGATTGCCTTAGGGTGATGGGCCTCGCCTTTGGGCCCAAGCTTATCTCTTCAGGAAATGTTCCATTTTCGTCGATCTTCGTAATCATCCTCGAGTTTTCCACTATCCTTTGGCGACTTGATGTGTATCCGATGTTTCGGGAAATCGGATGAACCGTCATAGTCTGATTGGGACTGAATTCTGGAAAATCGTAAGTAAGTCTGTGGACTTGTCTTAAGTCGTTAAACGTTTTATACGATTTTTTCCACGAGAAATCCAATCCCTCCAGTTTCTACCGTTAAACATCGAGGACGATTCCAACCGAATCGAAAGATGTTTATTCTGTAGCCTTGATTGTACCAAACTCACGAGGGCTGATCCGAACAAGTT
Source organism: Brassica juncea (assembly GCA_018703725.1). Taxonomy (NCBI): domain Eukaryota; kingdom Viridiplantae; phylum Streptophyta; class Magnoliopsida; order Brassicales; family Brassicaceae; genus Brassica; species Brassica juncea. Next base: position 47,254 of record JAATWR010000100.1, read on the forward strand.
AAGACGGGATCGAACCGGGCACGATAGGACCGAGACCGGGACGAGGGCCGCGGACCGACGCCAGGCCGACCCGCGCGACGGGTGCCGCCGGCGCCAGGCCGGGTGCCGCCGAGCCAGCCACCGCGTCCCGCGTGCCCCCGCGCCGGCACGCCGGCGCCAGGCCGGGGTGCCGCCGGTCCCAGGCCAGCCTGCGTCCTGCGTTGCCGCCGGCGCCAGGCCAGCCCGCGTCCCTCTTCCGCGCGCCGGCCGGGCGGGTGCGCCGGCGCCAGGCCAGCCCGCGTCCCGCATGCCGCCGGTGGCCAGGCCGCGTCCCGCGTGCCGCCGGTGCCTGATCCGGGGGGTGCCGCCGGCGCCAGGCCAGCCCGCGTCCAGCGTGCCGCCGGCGCCAGGCCAGCACGCGTCCCGCGTGCCGCCGGCACAAGGCCGGGGTGCCGCCGGCGCCAGGCCAGCCCGCGTCCCGCGTGCCGCCGGCGCAGGCCGGGGTGCCGCCGGCGCCAGGCCAGCCCGCGTCCCGCGTGCCGCCGGCGCCAGGCCAGCCCGCGTCCCTCGTGCCGCCGGGGCCAGGCCGGGGTGCCGCCGGCGCCAGGCCAGCCCGCGTCCCGCGTGCCTGCCGGCCAGGCCCTGGGTGGCCGCCGGCGGCATGCCGTAGGCTTGCAGGCCGTCTTGACCGTCTGGTTTTTTCGTTGGTTTTCGATCTTTCCCTCGTCAGTCGTTGCGGGAAATCTTTTGAGTTTGGGAAGGTCTTTAGGCCGTAGATTTCGAGATAACCGTTTTTGACCCCAACAGTTAGCCCCCCAGCTCGTAAAGATCGAGAACGATTTTAGCGGGCGAGTGATTTGAATTTTTGAAAATCGAAATCTCCGGCTAAGGATTTTTCCGCAGAGAACCTGTGTCTTCTCCTCCTTTTTTCTTATAAGTAGCCAACCTTCCCTTCTCATTCTTCACATCTTTCCAAATTCCTCTCTTCTTCTTCTCTCAAGAAAGAAAATGTCTTCATCCCCAAGTTGAAAAGAGTGGTTCTGATGTTGAGATGGGCGAGGCCTGGCCAAGCTCCGTCCGGTTCCGGCCAGTCCAAGCTCCCGCAGTTCAGGCCGTTCAAGAGGCTACTCCGTCCCTGACTGATGGGTTTGATTCTTTCAAGGCTAAGCTATCCCGGCGTAGTGCTGCGAAAGGCTCAAAGCGGGCGAGGACTGAGACGCCCGATGTTCCTTCCGCGGCTCCAACTCCTTTGCCTGCTCCTTTGGTTCCCAGCTCCGAAGTCCCATCCGATGCCCTCCCGTCTACAGAAGGGGTTATTGTTCCTGAACAGACTCTCGATGTTCAGATCCATCCATCGGGTTCTTCGACTGCTCCGATCGTGATCTCCGGAAGAGAGGACGCGATAGAATCTGCACCTCTTCCCCCGGCGAAGAGGGAACTCGTCTTGGGACTGCCAGCGGCTGGTGCCGCGCCGTTGCCCAAGGGAAGGGCAAGGGCTGGCGCGGCGTCCGGAGCGAAAAAGAAGCGGGGTGCGAAGAGCGAGGAAAGCGACCTCTCAGAACCGTTGGCGCGTCATCGTTCCAAGGTTCGATTTGTCCGTAATTCTTGCACCGTCTCTTTTTTTTTTGCGATGATACTTACTCTTTCCTTTTTGCGGACAGTTTCTGTCTCTGATCGACGGAATGCTTGGCGAGTGCGGGTCGGAAGTCATTCGTCTATCGAAGGAACTTGAGTCGTCGTAGGAAGCGCTGAGCGTACTAGGGCTGCATTGCAGACTGTCGAGGACACCCATGCCGCCCAGACGTCCCAGCTTGAGGTTCGTATCAGCGATCTTGAGCGCGACCTTGGGAAGACCGCGAGTTCGTTACTCAAGGTGAAGAAAGAGAAGAGGAGTAAATCCTCGGAAGTCCGCCGTCTTCAGGAGAAGGTTCAGGCTCACGAGGAGATGAACGCCCGTAGATCCTCGGAGGTTGCCGATGCCAGCGATGACTTCTATGGTCGTCTGACAAGGATGGCCATCCTGTTTGAGTCCTTGATAGCCGTCCGTAAGAGGGACTTGGCTTTAGCGGGGATCGAGGGGAGTCTGAATGAACTCGAGTTGCTTCGAGGTAATGAGGCCCCGTCTTTGGACTTGGAGGAAGCCAGATTATCGTCCTGTAAAGGAGAGTGGGCGGCCACCGAGGGAGATTTCGATTCGATCCTCGCCGGCCTGCAAGCCGAATGCACCCTAGCTCCGAGCTCCGAAAACTCAGAAGACCAGGAGCGCGTGGGAGAAGATTGCGAGGTTGGCGCGGACGAGGCGGGTAGTGGCGATGCGACCGAGGGAGGCGACGGCGAGGCTGTCCCTGTCGCAAGTGAGGATGAAGATGACGCTCCTGAGAGCGTCTAGGTTTATCAATCCCTTCTGGGATTTCGTTTTTTTTATGTGTTTCGGCCGTTTAAGAGGCCACGATGTATTTACCGGGACTGGCCGTTGGTGGCTTCGAATCCCTGCCCCTTTTTTGGGGTTTTGTTTGAATTTCGGCAGTCTCAATCTATGAAACGTTTTCGATTTATTTATGAACTTCAGTTTTTCGAAGTATGAGAAAGAGGGTGTGAGTTGTCGTCTCATTCCTAGTTCCCCGATGATCACCGTACCTATTGTCTGCATAAAGCGAGATTTTCCGCGGTTTACCGATTTATGCGAAAAACTCGTGAAACGAATAGGCTTAAGTGAAGAGACAAATTTTTGGATCTCGTATACCATACTATGTCTGTGAGATGTCAAG
>JAATWR010000101.1:0-50000 GCA_018703725.1 Brassica juncea
CGTAATTATCCTCGAGTTTTCGGTGACTTGATGTTTATCTGATGTTCGGGAAATCGGATAAACCGTCATAGCCTGATTGGGCCTGAATTCTTAAAGTCGTAAGTAAGTCCGTGGACTTGTCTTAAGTCGTTGAACGTTTTATACGATTTCTCGGAAAGACTATTTTTCTCGTAAAATAAACCGTATAGCCTAAAGGATCGATGTTCAAGTTAATCGACCTTGTTTTATACGATATCTTCTGCGAGAAATCCAATCTTTCTAGTTTTTGTAGTAAAACATCGAGGACGATTCCAATCGAGTCGAAGGATGTTTATTTCGTAGCCGTGATTGGTCCCCAAGCTCACGATGATTGATCCAAACAAGCCAAGTGGGATCAGAACCGAAACACGATGGGACCGAGCACCAGGACCGAGGGCCGTCGACCGGCGCCAGGCCGGGGTGCCGCCGGCGCCAGGCCGGGGTGCCGCCGGCGCCAGGCCAGCCCGTGCGACGGGTGCCGCCGGCGCCAGGCGGGTGCCGCCGGCGCCAGGCCGGCCCGGTCACGGTGCCGCCGCGCCAGGCCAGCCCGGGTGACGGTGCCGCCGCTCCAGGCCAGCCCGGGTGACGTGCGCCGGCGCCAGCCAGCCCTTGCGCGGTTTGCCTGCCGGCGCCAGGCCACCCGGTTGCGCCGGCGCCAGGCCGGGTGCCGCCGGCGCCAGGCCACCCGTGCGACGGGTGCGCCGGCGCCAGGCCGGTGCCGCGGCGCCAGGCCAGCGTTGCCAGGGTTGCCGCGCGCAGCCAGCCGGCACGGGTGCCGGCCGGCGCCCCAGCCCGTGCGACGGTGCCGCCGCCCAGGCCAGCCGTGTGCCGCCGGCGCCATCCGGGTGGCGCCAGGCCAGCCCGTGCAGGTGCCGCCGCGCCGCCGGGTGCCCCGCCCAGGCACCCGCGACGGTGTGCCGCCGGCGCCAGCCGGGTGCCCGGCGCCAGCCGCCCGCGTCACGGGTGTCCGCGGCGCCAGCCAGCCCGCGTGTCGGTGCCTCCGGCGCCAGTCCGCCCGCGTGGCGCGTTCGTGCCGCCGGGCGCCATGCCGGGTGACGCAGGCGCCAGGCTGTAGATCTCGGCGAGGGCTTCGCTTCGATTTGATATCTTGATCGTTTTCTGGTTCCCTCACGGTTTTGAAGAGAACGACCTCTTCGAAGTTTCGAGGCAGATTCTTTTATGTTTAGGGTTTTTTGTGGTGATCGAATCTTGATGTCCTGTGGGCGAGCGGACCGATCTTTCCGGGGACTCTCGTCCGTGCACGCCCGTAGTCTTCCGATCTCACAGAGAGTGGATATTCTAATTTGAGAAAATCTCGTATAACTCCTTTTAGAAATTATCCGAGACTTTTTGTTTCAAGAAATACTTTCTAGAGACTTTCAGTCATTGATTCCGTCGCGACCGATTTTGACACCAACAGTTAGCCCCCCAGCTCGTTAGAACCTTCGTGATGTTCTTGCGAGCGATAAGACATGTCAGGTAAGATAGGCGGAATCAATGGTTGAAAGGCTCCGTTGAAAGTGGTAAGATTGGGGCTGCGCCTTTCGAAGGCTGCCTACGTACCCTTGTTGTAGGGATCAAGCCTTCCGTAGTTCGTTTTGGAGTTTAAGACCCTTATGATCTGTTTTCCGGCGAGACTTATATGGTCTGGTTATGTGTCATGAGAGACTTTCGAGCATGATGCTGTTGATGTATTTGTTTTTCGATTATTTATGAACTTCAGTTTTTTCGAAGTATGAGAAAGAGGGTGTGAGTTGTCGTCTCATTCCTAGTTCCCTGATGATCACCGTACCTATTGTTTGCATAAAGCGAGATTTTCCGCGGTTTACCGATTTACGCGGAAAGTTCGTGAAACGAATAGGCTTAAGTGAAGAGACAAATTTTTGGATCTCGTATACCATACTATGTCTGTGAGATGTCAAGATCCAGCGTGGCTGGGTTTAGGGCAAGACCTAGGTTTACTCTCGGACTGAGGCTTTGCGATGACAAATCGGCTTTCGTTTTGCCTGTTTGCGATTTTAACCTGACTCGTACCGTTTAAAATCCGCGAATTGTTGTCGGCTTATATGATTTGTCTGGGCGTGAGTCGAGCTACTCCCTTTACGAAGAGCTAGACCAAAATTTTGGATTTCTTGTATAGCGCGCTATGTTTATCCTTGTCGGATGCAAGAGAGCCTACCCCTTGAAGGGCGGCTATTTGTCTGTTTAGGACGTTAGAGTTCATTTGTTGTGATCAGCAACAACGAAATGATGCCAGTTTAGAGGCATGTTACCGTTTAGAGGTGTGTTTGTATGTTTTGAGTTTTAGAGACGAGGATTTCGTCTGGAACGTTTTGAGGAAAAGAATGTCCTTCGAGCGTTAGCGACGTCTCGCAGTGCTGAAGGTCGAGTTTCCCTTGTGCCGCATTTCGTGGTTGAAATGTTCGCGGGCTTTGGAGATGTTTTGCGAATGTTCGCAGCCAGAAACTGTTGTTTCGGTTTAGACGCAGGACCAAGAGGTCGCGTAAGTTCGACCCAAGGAGAAGCGTCTACATTCACAGTGCTTCGTGAAGTGTTGGCCTTCCGGGATTTGTTTGTATATATTAAGGATGACTCGTATAACTCTTGGAGCCTTGTCACGAGTGTTTCTTTTCATGCCGTGTTTACGGGGCGTATAGAACTTAATCGATTGACGATGAGTTTAAATCTTCCGTTAACCGTATGGTTGTTAGGACTGAGTTTTGGTATGAAGAGTTTATCGTATGATTTCCGATTCTGGGTTATGCGACAAATTGCTTGCGTAATAGTCACTTGGCGTTCTATGAACAAATCGAGGATTGTTGTTTTTAGCCGTTAAGTGATTGGAGCGGTGCTCGCTCAGTAGCTTTGGATTGGCATGGAGGCTAGATTCAGCCGTATCGCCAAGGAAATTGTTGGTAAACGATCAGACCATGACCCTTATTAAGGTCATGTTAGTTTACGATTGTCCTTAATGGGGATGCCGAATTCAGGTTCGGGCTTTACGGAAGGGCGTAGTTGGCCGAGGGCCAAATAGCGTTTGCCGAGATAGACATGCCAAGCATAGCGGAGTTTTCTGAGTTATGGCTGATGGCTTTTAGAAACGATCTTCCACTTTAGGTCTTAGTTATACGATGAATGGCTCGTATAAATTCTTTTTTTGTTGCATGAAAATCGTTTCATTTTATCCGAGGGGGACAAAGTTTAAGGGATCGACGCAGGACACGTGCGGGTTCGTCTACGTGATTATTTCCTGCTCGGACGCAACCGCGGGGAGTGAAAGCAGGAGCCAGAAACCTTGTGGAGCGAAAACTGTCTATGTCAGTTACCCGTTGGACCCATTATGTTTATTTTACGAAATTTGCTTTGTATGAATTGACTCGACCATACAGAGGATTTCTCGTAAAAGTGATGTAAGGGGGTTTTCGCAAAGGTAACCGGAGAGCGTTTCTCACGAATTACTTGCGATATTCGCGACCACGGATTGTGTTTTCCTCATTCACTTTTGCGTACTGCGAAATCGTTTTGCATAAGACCGGTCATGTTTTTTCCATAGGCTATTTTGTTTTAAAATGTTCTTGTTATACGAAAGTAATGGATGACCGGTTTCATAGAGATAGAAAATCGCAGTTTGTTAAAGTAGCGATGTTTCCGCGGATTACACGGGAGATGTTTCCGCTAAGATTTCGACCTTTGGACGAAAGCTGCTTCGAACTACTTATGGAGTTTTACCGAAGGTTATTTCGTTATTTTCGTAGTTCACCGTCATGCTATTAGTCTGACGTTGGTACACGTTTCTAGTCGCGAGTTTGCGACGAGAGACGACGTAGAGTTTTCAAGACTATGTTTGTAACGGTTGGGCTATGCCATTAGCGTTTTTTAGACGAAACTTATTGCTGCGAGAGTTTGCTTTGTCAAAAGCGTTGTCTTGATGCTGAAGCAAAAAGTTTTCGAAGATGGGATTATACGGGTATAGTATACGTACCTACTTCCCTTTTCTTTTTACGGAAGAAAACGGGTTAGCCGTTCTTCCGAAGGCTTGTGTACGTTTTTTCTTTCTTTTAGGAAGCGGGATGAGTATGCTTTTAGAACGCGTGGCGATCGTTTCTCGGTTTTTCGAGAGACTAGATCGGTTTGCATGTTCTGCCTGGACAATCAAGGAACGATGGAACAAGACTGGAAATTTTGCCTAAGACTTAGCTTGCTAGACTATCCACCTAGGTCCTAAGTTCCCTAAATTCTACGGCAGTTTTTCAAGACGTTTTTGTTCCTGTCCTACAAAGAATTTAAACCTTTACAAAAAATTTCGAGAAAATAGTCTTTTGAAGGTTTCGGCATTTCCGAAGGAATCCCATTTTCTCGTATAGTCGAGACGATTGGTGTTTAGAATAACCGTGATCGTACCAAACTCACAAAGATTGATCTAAGCAAGCCAAGATGGGATCGGACCGAGCACGATGGGACCGAGACCAGGACGAGGGACGTCGACCGACGCCAGGCCGGGGTGCCGCCGGCGCCAGGCCAGCCCGCGTCCCGCGTGCCGCCGGCGCCAGGCCAGCCCGTGTCCTGCGTGCCGCCGGCGCCAGGCCGGCCCGTGTCCTGCGTGCCGCCGGCGCCAGGCCGGGGTGCCGCCGGGCCAGGCAGCCCGCGTCCCGCGTGCCGCCGGCGCCAGGCCGGGGTGCCGCCGGCGCCAGGCCAGCCCCGCGTCCCGCGTGCCGCCGCGCCGGCCACCCCGTCCCGCGTGCCGCCGCGCGGCCGGGGTGCCGCCGGAGCCAGGCCAAGCCCCGTCCCGCGTGCCGCCGGCGCCAGGCCGGTGGTGCCGCCGGCGCCAGGACAGCCCGCGTCCGCGTGCCGCCGCGCAGGCCAGCCCGCGTCCCGCGTGCCGCCGTGCGCCGCCGGCCACCAGACCGCGTCCCGCGTCCCGCCGGCCCCTCGCCAGGTCAGCCGGTCCCGCGTGCCGCACGGCGCCAGGTCGTCTGCCGTCTGTGGGTTTTTTCGTTGTTCGTCTTTCCTCGTCAGTCGTTTGCGGGAATCTTTTGAGTTTTGGGAAGGTCTTTAGCCGTAGATTTCGAGATAACCGTTTTTTTGACCCCAACCAGAGCAAAGTGAGGTTTCCACAGGCTAGGTGACCTTGGTGATAGTTGTTCTCGTCCACAGGCGAGGTTGGCCCTGGGAGAGTAATTTTGTTCCCTTCGTAAAATCTCAACGGAAACTCCGATTGAGACGAAACGAAAGCCATTTTGACCTAGACACAAAGGAGAACAAAGTGGGGCTTCTTACTAAGGCGAACTGGGAAGACTGATCTTACCTTACGGCAAGTCGTCCTAGTAAGATCAAGCTCCGACCTCCTTTCGTTTTCCCGTTTGTTCCTCGAGAGTTGTTTGTAAGAAGTATGGCAGTGGGAATCGGTGAACCGATTTGCCGTGCTTCTGTTCCACGAGTAATATAGGGTTTCCCCAAGGTTTCGAGGAGAATAAGTTTTATTTTTCCGAGAGGTTCTCGAAAGAAACGTTTTTCGTAGAAACCTTGCTCGTTGCGATTTCTCTAACTTGGTAACAAGACGAATTTTTGGGGTTTGATAGATTTTATCGTTGCCCTTTCTGTTTAGATAGAGAAATTGTGAGCTCGTTTTTGTGCTCTTCCTGTGGCGGAAAGCTGCGGCTAAGTTTTTGATTTGCTCGAGCACCGTGGCGTTTGCGTAAGCGTTGGCCATAGGAACAGTCGCTGCTGGAGTTGTTTTACCATCGTTGACGCAAACTGCAACTTTTTCTTTCATATTTCTGGACATTGGTTCGATCAAGCGCTTTGCGGCCGTATGAGTAAGAGTAATCCGTCCCCCCCTCTCTCTAGCGCCAAACTGTGGGAACCGAAATTCACACCGTCAATTTTAATGAATAAGATTGCGGAGGAAAGCCAAGTTAACCCGACTTTCCTTGAAGGTCCGGATTCTCTGCGACAGCCAACGACAAGTGACCGAATAAATGCGGAAAAGATTTGTTAAGATTTGAGACTGGACCTTAAGAAAGGCTGCCTACGTACCCCTTTCGAGGATCAAGTCGGACGTAGTTCAGTTTAGAAAGAATTGAACAAGAGATCGAACCGTCTGGGCGGGTTCGATCTAGTACGAGCGTTTGTCATAGAAACAGGCATGTCGAAGATAATGCCTAGGGTTTCTATGTGCGGAGCTTTGAAGTAAAAGAATTGTCCGATCCTTCCGAGAGGAGCGGAGATTTGCGAGCAGGAGGCGGCCAGACGTTCTAGGGCCTGGTTCGTCTAGTACGAGCGTTGGTCATAGAAACGGGCATGTCGAAGATCATGCCTAGGGTTTCTATGTGCGGAGCTCTGAGTAAAAGTATAGTTAGATCCTTCCGAGAGGAACATGGGTCTGCGGAGAAGATAAAACTAGAACAAGAGGCGGCCAGACGTTCTGAGTCCTGCCTCGCTGGCCTAACCGCCTAAGTTCTAAGTTCTCTAAGCTAGCAGGATGCTCTAAGTCTCCAATCTAGGATTTTCGGATCTTTCTCTCCTCTGCTCTTGCTCTCCTTATATACTCACTCCTAGGTCGGTTTGCCTTAAGATGATGGACCTCGCCTTTGGGCCCAAGCTTATCTCTTCAGGAAGTATTCCATTTTCGTCGATCTTCGTAATTATCCTCGAGTTTTCGGTGACTTGATGTTTATCTGATGTTCGGGAAATCGGATAAACCGTCATAGCCTGATTGGGCCTGAATTCTTAAAGTCGTAAGTAAGTCCGTGGACTTGTCTTAAGTCGTTGAACGTTTTATACGATTTCTCGGAAAGACTATTTTTCTCGTAAAATAAACCGTATAGCCTAAAGGATCGATGTTCAAGTTAATCGACCTTGTTTTATACGATATCTTCTGCGAGAAATCCAATCTTTCTAGTTTTTGTAGTAAAACATCGAGGACGATTCCAATCGAGTCGAAGGATGTTTATTTCGTAGCCGTGATTGTCCCAAGCTCACGATGATTGATCCAAACAAGCCAAGATGGGATCAGACCGAACACGATGGGACCGAGATCAGGACGAGGGCCGTCGACCGGCGCCAGGCCGGGGTGCCGCCGGCGCCAGGCCGGGGTGCCGCCGGCGCCAGGCCAGCCCGTGCGACGGGTGCCGCCGGCGCCAGGCCGGGTGCCGCCGGCAACCAGGCCGGCCCGCGTCACGGGTGCCGCCGGCGCCAGGGCCAGCCCGGGTGACGGGTGCCGCCGGCGCCAGGCCAGCCCGGGTGACGGGTGCGCCGCGCAGGCCAGCCGCCGGCCGCCAGGCCAGCCCGGGTGCCAGCCGGCGCCAGGCCGGGTGCCGCCGGCAGCCATGGCCGCCCGTGCGACGGGTGCCGCCGGGCCAGGCCGGGTGGTGCCGACGGCGCCAGGCCAGCCCGTGCGACGGGTTTGCCGACGGCGACAGGCCGGGTGCCGCCGGCGCCAGGGCCAAGCCCGTGCGACGGGTGCCGCCGTCGCCAGGCCAGGCCCGTGCGACGGGTGCCGCCGGCGCCAGGCCGGGGTGCCGCCTGGCGGCCAGGCCAGCCCGTGCGACGGGTGCCGCCGGCGCCAGGCCGGGTGCCGCCGGCGCCAGGCCAGGCCCGTGACGACGGGTGCCGCCGGCGCCAGGCCGGGTGCCGCCGGCGCCAGGCCGGCCCGCGTCACGGGTGCCGCCGGCGCCAGGCCAGCCCGCATGTCGGGTGCCGCCGGCGCCAGTCCGGCCCGCGTGGCGCGTGACGCCGGCGCCTGGCCGGGGTGCCGCCGGCGCCAGGCTGTAGATCTCGGCGAGGGCTTCGATTTGATATCTTGATCGTTTTCTGGTTCCTCACGGTTTGAGAGAACGACCTCTTCGAAGTTTCGAGGCAGATTCTTTTATGTTTAGGGTTTTTGTGGTGATCGAATCTTGATGTCCTTGGGCGAGCGGACCGATCTTTCCGGGGACTCTCGTCCGTGCATGCCCGTAGTCTTCCGATCTCACAGAGAGTGGATATTCTAATTTGAGAAAATCTCGTATAACTCCTTTTAGAAATTATCCGAGACTTTTTGTTTCAAGAAATACTTTCTAGAGACTTTCAGTCATTGATTCCGTCGCGACCGATTTTGACACCAACAAAGGGAAGTAGCTCGACTCACGCCCAAACAAATCGTATAAGCCGACAACAATTCGCGGATTTTAAACTGTACGAGTCAGGTTAAAATCGCAAACAGGCAAAACGAAAGCCGATTTGTCATCGGAAAGCCTCAGTCCGAGAGTAAACCTAGGTCTTGCCCTAAACCCAGCCACGCTGGATCTTGACATCTCACAGACATAGTATGGTATACGAGATCCAAAAATTTGTCTCTTCACTTAAGCCTATTTGTTTCACGAACTTCTCGCGTAAATCGGTAAACCGCGGAAAATCTCGCTTTATGCAAACAATATGTACGGTGATCATCAGGGAACTAGGAATGAGACGACAACTCACACCCTCTTTCTCATACTTCAAAAAACCGAAGTTCATAAATAATTGAAAACGTTTCATAGATTGAGACCGCAAAAGTTCAAACAAAACCCCAAAAAGGGGCAGGGATTCGAAGCCACCAACGGCCAGTCCCGGTAAATACATCATGGCCTCTTAACGGACGAAACACATATAAAATCCCAGAAGGGATTGATAAACCTAGACGCTCCCAGGAGCGTCACCTTCATCCTCAAACTCACTCGCTATAGGGATAGCCTCGCCGTCGCCTCCCTCGGTCGCATCGCCACTACCCGCCTCGTCCACGCCAGCCTCGCAATCCTCTCCCGTGCGCTCCTGATCTTCTGAGTCTTCGGAGGTCGGCGCAAGGGTGCATTCGGCCTGCAGGCCGGCAAGGATTGAATCGAAATCTGCCTCGGTGGCCGCCCACTCTCCTTTGCAGGACGATAGTCTGGCTTCCTCCAAGTCCAAAGACGGGGCCTCGTTACCTCGAAGCAACTCGAGCTCGCTCAAACTCCCCTCGATCCCCGCTAAAGCCAAGTCCCTCTTGCGGATGGCTATCAAGGACTCAAACAGGGTGGCCATCCTCGTCAGACGACCAAAGAAGTCGTCGTGGGCATCGGCAACCTCCGAGGATCTACGGGCGTTCATCTCCTCATGCAGACGGCGGACTTCCGAGGATTTTCTCTTCTTCTCCTTCTTCACCTTGAGTAACGAACTCGCGGTCTTCCCAAGGTCACGCTCAAGATCACTGATACGAACCTCAAGCTGGGACATCTGGGCGGCATGGGTGTCCTCGACAGTCTGCAATGCAGCTTTAGTATGCTTTAGCGCTTCCTGCGACAACTCCAGTTCCTTCGATAGGCGAATGACTTCCGACCCGAACTCGCCAAGCATTCCGTCAATCAGCGACACAAACTGTCCGCAAAAGAAGGGGTAAGTATCTTCGTAAAAAAAAGCAATACAAGAATTGCAGATAGATTAAAATCAAACCTTGGAACGATGACGCGCCAACGGCTCTGAAAGTTCGCCCTCCTCGCTCTTCGCACCCCGCCGGTCGACGGCCCTCGTCCTGGTCTCGGTCCCATCATGCTCGGTCTGATCCCATCTTGGCTTGCTTGGATCAATCCTCGTGAGTTTGATACGATCACGGCTACGGAATAAACATCTTTCGATTCGACTCGATTGGAATCATCCTCGATGTTTTACGACAAAAATTAGAAGGATTGGATTTCTCGTAGAATATATCGTATAAAACAAGATCGATTAACTTGAACATCGATCCTTTAGACTATACGGTTTATTTTACGAGAAAGATAGTCTTTCCGAGAAATCGTATAAAACGTTCAACGACTTAAGACAAGTCCACGGACTTACTTACGATTTTAAGAATTCAGGCCCAATCAGGCTATGACGGTTTAACCGATTTCCCGAACATCGGATAAACATCAAGTCACCGAAAATTAGGAGAAAACTCGAGGATAATTACGAAGATCGACGAAAATGGAACACTTCCTGAAGAGATAAACTTGGGCCCAAAGGCGAGGTCCATCATCCTAAAGCAAACCGACCTAGGAGTGGGTATATAAGGAGAGTAAGAGCAGAGGAGAAGGGCATCCGAAAATTAGACTTAGAGCACTTTGCTAGCATAGAAGAATTAAGGCTTAGGTGGTTAGACTAGCGGAGCAAGGCTTAGGACGTTTGGCTGCCTACGACTCTATTTTTTTCTTTAATCGCAAATCTCTATGTCTTTCGGAGAATCCCTGTATTCGAATCTGTCATTCAATAAAACGCCTTCGATCGAATATTACAATTCTTATTTTTATCTATTAACTTTATCGATTTCGTGTGGCAACGCAAAAAATCCGGACCTTCAAGGAAAATCGGGTTTACTTGGCTTTCCGCCGCAATCTTACTTATTAAAATTGACCGTTGTGAATTTTGGTTCCCACAGTGGCCAATCCGAACCAACGGATGAGGATGTCGACACGCATCCGCGTCGCACAAGGAGCCGCACAGCTCGGGATGACTCCCAGTTTGACGATCCCATGTCCAGGGAGGAAGAGGCAATCTTCTGGGACAAGCAGGAAGAGCTAGCCGAGGAGCAAACTCGTCGCAGTCGCAGCAAACGCCGACAAATTCGGAAATATGCTAGCGTGAATCCCAAGATTCGCTATCTCCGCGACCATCTCATGAAGACGGTGGCGGAAGTTAAAGCGGTGAAATCTCAAATCCATCACGCCACTAGCACTGCGCCTGAGATTGACCTGCTGCTGGAAGAGGCTCGAAAGATGCCTTTCACCGCTCGGATCACCGAGACTAAGGTTTCAGACCTAGGAAAGGTTAAAGTAATGCCCTACGACGGTACAACTGATACCAAGGCGCACTTACAAGCCTTCCAGATCGCGATGGGAAGAGCCAGGTTCAAGGACAGCGAAAGTGATGCCGGCGAATGCCGCTTCTCCGTCGAGAACCTTCGTGGCGCCGCACTCGAGTGGTTCTCTCGTCTAAGGCGAAATTCGATCGGAAGTTTCCGCCAACTCGCTTCGAAATTTCTCAAGCAATACTCGATGTTCATCGATCGAGAAACTTCCGACGTCGATCTCTGGAGTCTATCCCAGGGAGAAGACGAATAACTCTGTGACTTCATTAAACGGTTCAAAACCGTAATGGCTAGGGTCAGCGGAATAAGTGACAGAGTTGCAATCGACGCGCTCCGAAAAACACTCTCGTACAAGTCGAAACTTAGAAAGTGGATAACCTTGAAAATGCAGCGGACGATCCAGGACGCGCTCCACAAGGCCACAGACTACATTATCATCGAGGAAGAGATGAAAGTCTTGTCGCAGAAACTGATGCCGACTAAGACATCGTCGAAAAATCATGGGGCTTACCAGAAATCGAAAAGAAGAAACCCCCGTAACGACAAGAGCGTCCATCACGGGGAAGAAGAGATCCAAGGCGACCACAACTACGCCATCAACTCTGGATCGGAGCAGGGCCGGACAACGGGGAACACATGGACCCCGGAATCCGAATTACGATGAGAACGCCTCCTGCAATTTTCAACAAACGCGAGGCCACTCGACTGTGAACTGCAAAGTTCTAGGGGCAAGACTAGCCGCCAGACTGCTGGCAGGATATCTCGCCAAGGTGATGTCTTGCATATTTACATGTTTTTAGCTATCATATCTTGTGCATTTTGATCATATAAGTTAGGCATTAGGCATATTTAGGTCCATTTTGCATTCATTTGTCCTTATCAGGTGTTGGAGTATGCTTTGGTGTGATTTGAGGTGTTTGGAAGCCTTATGGCCCAAAAAGAGATGAAGAATCAAGTTTGGCCATGAAAAGAGAAGTCAATCCATGATCTGGTTAAGAAAAATATGAGCATGGACGGAGGCCTTGGAGATATCTTCTAATGCTAAGATTTTGTAGAGACACAGAATTTTGAGTTAGCTTTCCAATGGAAGTGGTTTCAAGTCATTTGGAGCCATATTGGAGAAGTTATGATCGATTCATTGGAAGCATGTCAAGACACCCGACCTGGACACCCGACCTAACCTACCCGCACGGGTTGGACAAGAGATGATGGACGCCAGGGAGTGTACCCGGCCTCACACACCCGGGATGAGAACCCCGCACGGCTCCACACACCCGGCCTAGCATACGCGGCCTGAAGGACCCGCACGGCTCACATACGCGGCCTGGCATACGCGGCCTGAAGGACCCGCACGGATCAACATGAGATACGCGGGTCGGGACTCGACCACCTTACCCGGGTATCGGCCAGTTTCTTCCTTTTCTTGGCTTCTGATTGGTTGAAAATCATGTGGCACCAAGGACCTTTTGGACTTTTCTCTTATGTTTTTAAGGGCTTTCAAGCCACCTATAAATACTCTTGTAATCTCACTAAGAAACTTAACTTCTTTTCTCTCAAAAACATATTTAGAACTTGAAGAAAGTTTGGATCTTTGATCCTTTTTACATCATTTCTTGTGTGTTTAATAGATTATCTCTTTCTTTAATCATGTTTAGCCTTGAATCATCATTGATTTTGAGGTTTTCCATGGGTATTAGTGAGTAGATCTATCTAGGGTTCATGGGCTTGGGAGACTAAGGGTGATTAGGAGTAGATCCAAGGTGCTTAGTGTTAGATCTATCATCTCCTTGCATTGATTTTGGTGTTCTTCTTGCTATATTTGGGTTGGCCTCTCAAACATAGAGCCATAGGCATTTCATGCCCGGAAGGTGTTCTATGAAATGCCTGAACCAACTCATCTAATGCTTTTAGCTTGCTTTGCCTAAGGGATTAGTTGTCAAAGGAGCTAGGATTGCTATTAGACTCATTCTCCATGTTTGCTTTGATCATTACAGCCAAAGGGATTTGGTGTACTTGGGTGATCATTGCAAAAGAGCATTCATCTAGGGATAGAGCTTGCTTAGTTTTGTTGTCTAGGCATAAGGAATTAGATTGATTGAAAAGTTAGCATCTTGGATTGAATCTTGATCACCCAAAGTCAGTTCCCTTGTCCCAAGAACCCCCTTGCCTCATTGAGAAAGAAAGTTCAGTCTTTTATTGCATTTTTAATATTGTCTTAGTTTCATAATCATCCTCTCATCTTGATTAGACTTAGATTAAGCATGAACTTGCATTTCCTTTGCATTAGAATCTCTTAGAATTGGATTGACATCTTGTATTATACAACATTTGATTAGGACCTGAAAAGGCCTGTCATCAAATTGGCGCCGTTGCCAAGTTCTAAGTTGATTTTGACATTGGGATTTAGTTATTTGCTTGAGACTAAGTCATTTTTCTTTTTATTGTATCTTGTGATATTGGTTCTTGCCTCTTCTATCTTTGACTTTCAGGTGTATGATCACAAGAAGCAGAGGGGCATCCAACTTGGTTCCTACTGTTGAAGAGATTGCTGCACTTGAGAGGGAGATAGCTAGACAAAGAAGAGAAGTAGAGCAACAGGCTCATCTTCAAAGGTTGGGGTTTGAGATGGAGAATCTGCCTCAAGATGGTAATGTCCAAGGGGACAATGGTCCAAGAGCTGACAATCCTAGACCACCACGCCAGCCACATCACCAACCACGCCAAGCAAGAGCCATTGGAGCCTATGACCAACCTCACATTCATGGTCATAGGTTGGGAATCAGAGCACCAGCTGTGGAGAACAACAACTTTGAGATCAAATCAGGGCTGCTGCATTTGATTGAGAACAACAAGTTCCATGGCCTTGCTGTGGAGGATCCCCTTGATCACTTGGACACATTTGATAGCTACTGTAGCTTGTCCAAGATTAATGGAGTCTCTGAAGATGCTTTCAAGCTGAGGTTGTTTCCATTCTCTTTGGGAGACAAGGCACATCTATGGGAGAAGGCTGTTCCAAGTGACTCTATCACTACTTGGAATGAGTGCAAGAGAGCATTCCTAGAGAAATTCTTCTCTACCTCAAGAACAGCCAAGATCAGAAATGAGATCTCTAGCTTTCAGCAGAAGAACCTTGAGAGCTTTAGTGAAGCATGGGAGAGGTTCAAGGGCTATTGGTCTCAATGCCCACATCATGGCTTCACCAAGGAGAGTTTGCTTAGTACCTTCTACAGAGGTGCTCTACCAGAGTTCAGGAGCAGATTGGACACAGCCAGCAATGGGTTCTTCTTGGGCAGAACTGAGCAGGATGCTGAGGAACTGGTGGAAAACATGGCCAGGAGTGACTCAGTCTACAGTAAGGAGCATGATAGGGCCAACAGAGGCACTGATGAAGATGATCCGCACACAAGAAAGGCCCTGAAATCTCTCCAAGAAAAGTTGGACAAGCTTCTTGTAGAGAAGGCTAAGCAAGAGCAGCTTCACTCCATTGGGAACCAGCAACAGCAACAGCCTGCTAGGACTACTGAAGTTCATGGTGTAGAAGGTCAAGAGGAGCTGTGCTTCATCAATTCTAATGGCACATGGTATAGGAAAGAGCCCAACTTCCAATACCAAAACAACTACCAGCAAAGACCTTACTACAACAATCACCAAGGAGGTTACCAAGCAAACCAGCCTACTCAGCCCCAAGGAAGCTCTTCTCCAGCTCAGGCTCCAAGTTCAAATTTGGAGTCCATGTTCAAGCAACTCTTAGAAGCTCAAGAAAGAAATGCTAAGACCATTGGTGATGAGTTCAAGAACATCCATGCTAAGATTGATGGAACCTATTCTGACCTCAACAACAAGTACATGCAACTTGCCTCTCACCTCAAAGCTTTGGAGAGCCAAGTTGCATCCATGTCTTCATCCTCCAAGAATCCAATGGGATCTCTACCAGGGAAACCAGAGAAGAACACTAAGGACACTTGCAATGTTATCATCTCCACTTCTTCAGGGATTGCATTGAGTGATCATAAGAATGATGTTGATGAGATTGAGAGGCTAGTGTTTGGAAATCAGATTGAAAATGATAAGAGACTGGTTGTGGCCACAGCTGAAGCTAGAGTTGTGAAGAGAGCTGATAAGAAGGTTCAAGGAAAGATTGATGAACCTAAGGTTGAGACACAAGTTGAGAAGAATGCCAACCCCAAGCTGAAAGAAGTGAAGGAAGAAGACAATGAGTTTGAGCTATCACCCTATGATAAGCTCCCTTACCCTCAAAGGTTCCTCACCAAAGCTCAGAAAAAAGTGGTCTCCAAATTCAGAAAAGACCTCAGTGATATTGGAGTCAAGCTTCCAGAGATCAGCAATATGCATGCTGCTCATGTCCAAATGATGCTCATAAAGGACATTCTCACCCATCAAGCTGAAGTGGCTGAACTTTTGGACATCTCACTTCTGAAGATTGATCCACCAATCCCTCCCAAGTCCCTCCCTAAGCTTGAGACTCAAGGGAAGTTCACATTGTCTTGCTCTCTTGGTAAACTAACTATGGATGATGCTCTTGTTGATAGTGGAGCTAGCGTGAATGTCATCTCCTTGGATATGGTGCAGAATATTGGGATTGAAAGCATGGAAACAGATACTCCTCCTCTCATCTTTGGGGATTCCTCTTCTACAACCCCACTTGGCATAATCAAGGACTTTCCCTTGAAGATTGGATCCTGCACCATACCTATTGACCTCACTGTTTTGAAGATGACATCTGAAGAAAGAGTCCCTTTGATCCTTGGCACTCCTTTCCTCACAACGGTTGGAGCTTGCATTGACTTTCCCAACAAGAAGGTCACCCTCATGCATGTCAACAAAGCTATCTCCTACCCTCTCCAACCTCCAATGGAATCCGACTATTGTGGGACAATAACTCGTGATGCACAAGCTGTTGAGAAGCCCCAAGATGAAGAGGTTGTTGGTAAGAAAGAAGGTCTTGATGGAGAGTGTTCTAAGGAGTTGTGTGTTGAGCACTTGGAAAGTGCTAAAAGAGAGGGGATGGCTGGAGCCTTAAGGGCCACTCATGGCAAGAAGAAGATAGTGAAAGAGCCTCCTCTTGATTTGCTCTCACACACTCTCACTCTCCATCCAAAGAAGCTCAAGGATGGAGCCATTGAGTACAAGATCAAGCATAAGGGCAGGTCCACACCATTCTCAAGTGCTAGAGCCATCATCACTCCTCAGCTCCAAGATGACCCTATCAAGCTTCAAGAGCTTCTCTCTCAGGTCCTCATCATCACACTTGAAGGTGGGAAGGATCCTCCTTCTCACTAGTCAAAGAGAAAAGGTAGTCAAGCTAAGTGACTCAAAACAAGCTCACTTGGGAGGAAGTCCCATGGTTATCCTTGTACATAGTTTTGAAATTTCAATTCTCTTTTAAGTTTTTAATAAAAGTGTTCAAGGTTTTCAGGTTGAGCCAAGCACTAGAGGAGAGAAGAATGGTGGTGAACCACTTGAGCCCCATGATCCATGTAGCAGCCTCCTCTAGTTGCTATGAACCAAGCCAGCTTCTAGTCATGCCACAAGCACCATACCCAAATCTCCTCGTGTGGTATCACTCCAACCCTTCTTGTATATACATTTGCTTTTATCTTGTTGGGGTATCTCCTTCTCTCTTACTCACACAGAGACTGTGTGATTTAAGTGTGGGGGAGGTACCGGATATTTGATCATGTTTGCTTTGTGATTTTGAGTCTCATGCATTGCATTGTACATTCATAAGTGCATAGAAAATCCAAAAAAAAATTTAAATTTTTGAACCATGTAGATTGCATCACTTGCATCCTTAAGATTGAGTCTAGAGCATATAGGTTGCATTCATTTGCATATGGAGCATTGCCTTGTAAAGAATACTTGTTTGCACTGAATTTGACACCCTAGTTAAACATATCAGGTAGCTTGAGCACCTTTTGAAAAAGCTTGCATGCTTTGAGCCTTGAAAACTCTTCTTGAAACTTGCTTGCTTTCTTGATATTGGCATTGTTCTTGAAGCCAGCTCCATCCTGAACTTAAACTTGAATGAACTTAAGCTCTCTTGCATATGGGCATTTGCATATTTGATCATGGATCTCATACACATTTGGGTTATCTTTTTCCATTGTACCACCCTTTGTTAACCCAAATGGCACTCCCTTACCCTTGAACCCTATCCATTCTTTGAAGCCTACATTGATTTGCTTGAGTGAGGCCTCTTTTGATAGCTTGTCATGTGCAAAATCTTGAGTGTATTGGGAGCGACATGGATTTGTTCTCATCTCTTGCTAGCATAGGGTCATCATTTGAGCTAGCTTCTAGGATGGTGAGTGAAGTGTTTGTTACCTAATGGTTTACATTTTGGGTTTGGGGATATGACAATGCTGAGATTGATGAACAAAAGAGTATCATTGAGAAAGAAAAACCCTAGGGACCTAGAACAGAAAAAAATAATAATAAAGCTCTTGTGTAATGTTTTTGACCTTCCCCCTTCATGTAAAAAAAAAAAAAAAAAAAAAGAAAAAGAAAAGAAAAGAAAAGAAAAAGAAAAAAAAATTCAATAAGATAGTGGGGAAGGAAAAACTTAAAGAGTTAGAGTTTAGAAAAGTGAATAGAGGTCCTTAGAGGTTGAATCATGAGAAAGAAAATGTTCATTGGGTGAGTGATGTGAGTATGCCTTCATTTTGGGTTATGGGATGAATAAAAAGGGTGTAGATCTTATAATCACTTAGGAATTGGGTAGAATGATGAGGATGGATCCATGTATGCATGAATTGCTCCTAGTCTTAGATAAATTTTGCTTAATGATCAAGCTCCTTGATTTTTGAGTGATTGCCACCTTGAAATGATGCATTGAACCCTCCTTTTCATCCATATTAGACCATTTGATCACCTAGCCAAATGATTGAGATCATGTGCCCATTTGTGAGACTTCACCTTGTGTGTGTGTGTGTGAATCAATGTGAGGGCTGGTTAAGTGAGCATGTTGGTTGATAGGCATTGCATCTTGTGTAGAGGCATAAGAGTAATTGATAGGCCTTGTGAAGCTAGAGCATAATAAGAGAGTTTGTTCATGCTATTTGCTATGTTTCTTTAGGATGTCAGGTTGAGTGCTATGAGTGTTTCCTTTGGCTTTGTTCCCATCCTTGCATCCATCCCCCTTGTGCTTGAAAAGTTTACTTGAGGACAAGCAAAGGTCTAGTGTGGGGGAGTTGATGTCTTGCATATTTACATGTTTTTAGCTATCATATCTTGTGCATTTTGATCATATAAGTTAGGCATTAGGCATATTTAGGTCCATTTTGCATTCATTTGTCCTTATCAGGTGTTGGAGTATGCTTTGGTGTGATTTGAGGTGTTTGGAAGCCTTATGGCCCAAAAAGAGATGAAGAATCAAGTTTGGCCATGAAAAGAGAAGTCAATCCATGATCTGGTTAAGACAAATATGAGCATGGACGGAGGCCTTGGAGATATCTTCTAATGCTAAGATTTTGTAGAGACACAGCATTTTGAGTTAGATTTCCAATGGAAGTGGTTTCAAGTCATTTGGAGCCATATTGGAGAAGTTATGATCGATTCATTGGAAGCATGTCAAGACACCCGACCTGGACACCCGACCTAACCTACCCGCACGGGTTGGACAAGAGATGATGGACGCCAGGGAGTGTACCCGGCCTCACACACCCGGGATGAGAACCCCGCACGGCTCCACACACCCGGCCTGGCATACGCGGCCTGAAGGACCCGCACGGCTCACATACGCGGCCTGGCATACGCGGCCTAAAGGACCCGCACCGATCAACATGAGATACGCGGGTCGGCATACGCGGGTCGGGACTCGACCACCTTACCCGGGTATCGGCCAGTTTCTTCCTTTTCTTGGCTTCTGATTGGTTGAAAATCATGTGGCACCAAGGACCTTTTGGACTTTTCTCTTATGTTTTTAAGGGCTTTCAAGCCACCTATAAATACTCTTGTAATCTCATTAAGAAACTTAACTTCTTTTCTCTCAAAAACATATTTAGAACTTGAAGAAAGTTTGGATCTTTGATCCTTTTTACATCATTTCTTGTGTGTTTAATAGATTATCTATTTCTTTAATCATGTTTAGCCTTGAATCATCATTGATTTTGAGGTTTTCCATGGGTATTAGTGAGTAGATCTATCTAGGGTTCATGGGCTTGGGAGACTAAGGGTGATTAGGAGTAGATCCAAGGTGCTTAGTGTTAGATCTATCATCTCCTTGCATTGATTTTGGTGTTCTTCTTGCTATATTTGGGTTGGCCTCTCAAACATAGAGCCATAGGCATTTCATGCCCGGAAGGTGTTCTATGAAATGCCTGAACCAACTCATCTAATGCTTTTAGCTTGCTTTGCCTAAGGGATTAGTTGTCAAAGGAGCTAGGATTGCTATTAGACTCATTCTCCATGTTTGCTTTGATCATTACAGCCAAAGGGATTTGGTGTACTTGGGTGATCATTGCAAAAGAGCATTCATCTAGGGATAGAGCTTGCTTAGTTTTGTTGTCTAGGCATAAGGAATTAGATTGATTGAAAAGTTAGCATCTTGGATTGAATCTTGATCACCCAAAGTCAGTTCCCTTGTCCCAAGAACCCCCTTGCCTCATTGAGAAAGAAAGTTCAGTCTTTTATTGCATTTTTAATATTGTATTAGTTTCATAATCATCCTCTCATCTTGATTAGACTTAGATTAAGCATGAACTTGCATTCCCTTTGCATTAGAATCTCTTAGAATTGGATTGACATCTTGTATTCTACAACATTTGATTAGGACCTGAAAAGGCCTGTCATCACAAGGTGACCAGCATGAAGGACCTCATCCTCGACTCCGACCGTCTCCCAAAGAATGATGAATCTCCTCAGGCAGAGAACTCGTCTCAATCGGGAGAAAAGCGCGGGAGAAGGCACGATGAAAGTGGCAACGACAATAATTGTCGCAGGATAAACATGATCATCGGAGGATCACAGTACTGCGGCGATACTGTCTCAGCCATCAAAACCTACCTGCGCAAAGCCAAAGCTAGCGCGAACTCGCCGATCAGGTTTGAGCCCGGCAATCCTTCAAGCGAAACGATCACGTTTGACAAAGAGGAGGCCGGCGGAATCGACCAGCCTCACAGTGATCCACTCGTGATCGATCTCGTCATAAGAGATCTAGAGGTCGCCAGGGTTCTCATCGATACGGGTAGCACAGTCAACGTTATGTTCCGCGACACTCTCAGGAGAATGAGCATCCCGTTGGGAGAAGTCGTGCCATCGTCCAAACCCCTGACTGATTTCTCGAGGACTACATCAATGACTCTAGGATCGATCCAACTTCCTGTCGCAGCGAAATGAATGACCAAAATCATCGATTTCGCGGTCGTCGATCACCCGGCCATCTACAACGCCATCATGGGCACGCCTTGGCTAAACACCATGAAAGTGGTCCTCTCGACTTATCACCTAGGCATCAAACGGACCAACACCGGAGTCGCCGCGATCTGGGGATGCCAAAAAGAGTCGAGACGTTGCTTCCTGGCCGAGCACAAGCTGCGGCAAAACACGACTACCGCGATGGTAAAGTCCAAACGGACAAAGCTAACTCAGGCTCCGACTGAAAACGCTCTGAAACAAGAAGATCAGAAATCGCCAACTCAAGCAACGGCCGAAGAAATAATAATTTCGGAGCCTAACGCTTCCATCCAGCCGGAGGAGACAAAATCGGTAGAAGACGTCGATCCTGCAACTAATGCGATCGACGCGAGAAAGACAGCCGAGTAAACACACTCGCAAGACCAACAGAACTACGAGATGGCTTGATCCCCAAGAGGGGTACGTAGGCAGCTTGTCTAAACAACAAGTTCATCTATCTTCCCTCCCAAAAATGGGGGGGGGGGAGGAGTACATATACGAATGCTCGTATGCTACCGCACCTTAAACTTTTTCCTTGTACTCGATATTTCGAAACTTTTTCGGCAATAAAGATTACGACTGGAATTTCATAAAATTGCCCTGTCCGCAAACAATCATCTCGTTCTCAAAACGGATCAACTCCGTCGCAAACGCGTTCTGGTCGCGTCGTCAAGTTCGACTCCTGACCAGAACCAGAAACACCAGGCTCATTTTCAAAGGGACAAGTGAGACATCGCCTAGACCTGCGAAAAAATGCTATCAGTCCATTCGCGACTCTAAAATACAAACGCTCGTCGATTGGCCCCGCCGAGCACTCTAGCCGTCCTAAATAAACGCAAATAGATCCATCCAAAGGATGGGTCCTCATACATCCGACTAGGATAAAATAGTGTGCTATAAAAGAAAACCAAAATTTTGGTCAGCACTTTCGGGAGACTTAAAAATTGTCCTCGAAGAGATGCTCGATTCCTACCATACAAGTCATATAAGCCGAGAACATATCGCAGACTTTAAAGCGGGACGGAATCAGGTCGAAAACGATACGGGAAACGTAAGTCGAATAAGTCATCGCACCCCCTAAAACCGTGAGTAGTCCTAGGTCTTACCCTAAACCCAGCACACTGGTCTCTAACATCTCAAGGCATAGTATCAAACACCCTGATACAAGATCCCAAAATTTGCCTCTTGGCTATTGTTCGCGCATCTCCAGAAATCCCGCAAGCTTGTACGCTGCGGAAAACTCTCGAAACATATCACGGATATAGCCGTTCACCCAGAGTTAGGTCGCGAGATGACAACTCACACCCTTTCCTCTACATTCGCACGAATAAAAACATGCACTTAAAACGCGAAATACAAGTTCATTATAAAAAGTCGCAGAAGGGACAGGGATTCGAAGCAACATACGGCCAGTCCCAATACATAAAAAAGAAACGGCCACTTCGGGCCGGAGACAACATGCAAATCGGAATTTATCACAAAGATAAAGGGGCAATACCCAAACAAGTCACATGGATCCTTTCAGTCAATCGCCGAGATCAAAGACCCCCGTCATTGATCTTCCGAACGACTGGTCATTTGCGATCGGGGGCGCAGGTTTATCCACCTCACCCGTCCCATCGGGAACTCCCGCCTCGGCTTCTACCGTGTCAGAAGAAACAGGGATCGGACTCCATTGCTCCCAGATCCTTCGTTCGATCTGAGGGATCGCAAATTCCCTATTCCTCACATTCATATGCCGAGACTGCCTCGCATACTCGACGTCGTAGGAATAGTCGTGAGCCGTCGTAACATACGAACCACCCGCAGTGCCACGACACTCGCGGTAATTTCCAAGAGCCTTGTGGTTCGCTTGAAGTTCTCCGAACTCATGGGAGAACCTCTCGCGACGGGTTCTTATGATTTCGGCCACGTCTCTCCTTCCTCGCCTGTAAGCGCGACGTACATCCGCCTCGGACGGTCCCCCTTCCCGGCAATTGTCTAGTTCCCTTTTCAGGCGGGCGATCTCCTTCTCGGCCATATCGGTCCTATACTGAACCATGCGAGCTTCTTGTGTGCTCGTGCCGAGGGCCCGGCTTTCTTTCAGAAGGGCCTGCAAAAACCCTCGAAGCTCAGGAAAGAAAAACTCGACAATACAAACAGAATGTATGGTAGAAGATCGTAAATTACCTCGTTGACCGATCTTGACGCCTCAGCAAACTCTGGCACCTCAGTAGAACTGCCTTCAACCGAGGGAAGCTGAAAATCAAAAAATTCATCGAGGTCAACCGGCACGTTACCGTTAAGATAAGGGAAATTTTCTATGTCGATTGACGCATTGTCAACGGTAGTACGCTTACCTTTGCGAGTGCTTGCCTTTTATTTCTTCTTCCGGCCCTCGTGCGGCACGAAGCCATCCATGCTTGATCCCAACTCTTCATCAACCGGCATACCCGGTTCGAATAGGGAACGGTAAAGGGCTAAGGCGCGACGGACCCGCTTAGGGGTGAAATCAGCCCAATGGCACTTCTCCTCGAGGAACAATTTTCGGATGGCCGGGAAATCTTCCAGAAACGGGGGATTTGGCATGCCCACTACAAAGACAAAGATCGCATAAGGATATCGAGATCCAATCTCATCAAAACTAAAAAAGTGATCGAATATGGATTACCTTTCCGACCCCACGCGGTCCTGAAGATGGGAATGCCACTCGCTTCAACGGACGCATCGTTAACTCGGACGAAGAAGAAGCTCTTCTTCCACTCGTGATAGTTCGAGGTGAACCCTCTTATGACCGCGGTCCCCGATCTGGGTCTCAACTGAACCATGGCCGAAGTCCCTCAAGGCGATAGCATGGCTCTGAGATGGTTGACGTCGAGGGGTGTTCCCAATTCGTAACTCAACACCAACAGCCCAAGGATGTGCTGCAAGCCGCACGGGTAAATCTGGCCGATCGATAACCCGTAAGAGCTCAGGAGTCGGACAGCAACTTCCGGAATCGGAAACCACAGACGGCATTGCATCAAGTACACCTCGAAACATGTAAAGTAGCCGTCTGGTGGAGAACTCACATCTTCCCCTGGTTCAGGAAGACGAAAGTGAACCGACTCCGGAACTCTGCAAAAATGCCAAATGGAAGCAAGACCATTGGAACAGCTCTTGCTCAGGAAATCCGCCTCATGGTTGGGTATAAACGGAGGGGGAGTCCATAACCTGGCTCTGGCGGGCTTCAGCCCTCCGCACGCTTCCCAGTACGCGGCTTCATCTTCAGGATCGACCGAGGGAATCTCAAATTCTACCTTAGGAACGGCGTCGTTAAATTGCGGGCTAGAACTGTTGGGGTCAAAATCGGTCAACGACGAAATCGTCACCCGAAAGTCCTCGAAAGAACATTAAGTGACGATCAAAACCAAGAAATGGGTTGTCACTCGACGAACTTACGGAAAGGCATGAAAGGACCGTGAGCCACGGGGATCGACGAAGGCGAGCAACGGCGGCATCAGCGGACGCGGGACACGGCACCGGCGGCAGGCCGACCACGCCGCACCTGGCGCCGGCGGTAGGACGCCCGGCGTCTGCGGAAGGCCGAACGGACCGCGCCTGGCGCCGGGGGCAGGCCGACTACGCCGCGCCTGGCGCCGGTGGCAGGACGCCTGGCACCAGCGGCAGGCCGACCACGCCGCGCCTGGCGCCGGCGGGCGGCCGACCACGCCGCGCCTGGCGCCGACGGCAGGCCGACCACGCTGCGCCTGGCGCCGGAAGCAGGCCGACCACGCCGCGCCAGGCGCCAGCGGCAGGCCGACCACGCCGCGCCTGGCGCCGGCGGCAGGCCGACCACGCCGCGCCTGGCGCCGGCGGCAGGGCGCATGGCGCCGGCTGCAGGCTCGTCCTCTCCCATCTGGCGCCGGCGGCAGGCCCATCGTCTCCCGTCTGGCGCCGGTGGCAAGAGTCCTGGCGCCCATTCGTGCAATCGTCTCGTGATCTCGGGCAACGACAGCATCTTGGTCCCTTAAACCCATGTTCGGGTTGTTCGAGAAACACAATGATTCTTCCGCAAAACCTTCTCCATTGTTCAACAAAAGTTCATATTTTAAATCTAAGTTCGAAGCCTCTTTACTCAAACCCTCGAAGACGGGAAGTCTACGAATCCAAGTCCACCTTGATCCCGATACTCGAGAAATCTCGGAAGACCATAAAAGGTTCGAATGATGAATGAATTCCGATTCATCGTATAAAACGATCACGGTTATTCTAAACACCAAACATCTCGACTATACGAGGAATTGGGATTCCTTCGGAAATGCCGAAACCTTCAAAGACTATTCTCTCGAAAAACCGTAAAAACGCCTAAGTAGCCCGACATGACCAAAACGGCCCACTTACGATTTTCCGAAAAGGAAGGATAACTATGACGGTTTATCCTTATCCTCACATAAGAGATAAATGTCAAGTTTCCAGAAGATAAATGTCAAGTTCCCAGAAGATAAATGTCAAGTTTCCCGATAAACACGAAGATGGACGAAAATGGAAAAAGCCCGATTTAGCCCGAGGGAAGATAGACCGTCTTAAGAGGAGTATATAAGGAGAGCTTTGGGCGAGGAGCAAATCATCACAAAACTTCCAGATCACTTAGCACTTAGAGCAAATTTAGCATTTCTTTTTTACTAGCGAGCTGCGACTCAACTAGGTTAGATCTAGGCGGCCGGACTAGCGGACCTTTCGACAGCTCTTGTAGCCGATTTCTTTACCTGTTGTTCACGCTCAAACACGAATTCAGAAATAAGATCTCTTTCGCTCTATTTTTACGATTTTTATTTTGCAACTTTAAATTCCCATTGATTGTGTCGTGTGTGACCCAGCAGATATCCGGGACCTTCAAGGAAGATCGGGTTAACTCGGTTTTCCTCCATAATCGTTTATCGGAAATTGACGGTGTGAATTTCGGTTCCCACAAGAACCATTAGCGACGAAGCAATCACGACCAGACTTCTTTCTTCTTGAAGACATTTTCTCAAAGGGAGAACTTGTGTAAAGAGAAGGGAGAGGATAATTTTTTCTTTTTTCTTTGGAAGTGTTGTGGAGATGAGTAAGTAAAGAATTTGAAAAATTACTCCACATACTTATAGAAAAGGAGATTTACTATTCATCCTTCGGAGTTTCGGACATTGGATAGTGCCTAACTTACCTAGCACGCTTACCTCGCTCGCAAGAATATCATAATTCTAACGAGCTGGGGGGCTAACTGTTGGGGTCAAAATCGGTCACGGCAAAATCCAACGTCATAAACTCCTCGAAAGGTATCTTATCTTGGCAAAAAGAAAATACGAGAAAGACGACGACAAGTTTCGACTCAGTTCCGACAAGGAATTAGAGACTTGTCCGAAGTCATCGTAAACTTCAAGCGACTAACAAGAGCGAGGGTTTGATCGTCCGAGAACATCAACGAACTTACCAGACAAACGGACCGTATCAAACAAGGCAACCAACTAGCCAAGATGGCGAGTTGGACGCGAAGCAAAACCAACTAGCCATCCCGGCGAGTTGGAGCACTTCCAACTCGCCAGGCAAGGCCAACTCGCCATCCCGACAAGTTGAAGCACTTCCAACTCGCCAGATTGGCGAGTTGGACCCGAGGCAAGGCCAACTCGCCATCCTGGCGAGTTGGAGCACTTCCAACTCGCCAGATTGGCGAGTTGGACCCAAGACGAGAACAACTAGCCATCTCGGCGAGTTGGAGCACCTCCAACTCGCCCGATTGGCGAATTGGACTCGAAGCAAGACCAACTCGCCATCCCGACCAGTTGGAGCACTTCCAACTCGCCAGATTGGCAAGTTGGACCCAAGACGAGAGCAACTCGCCATCTCGGCGAGTTGGAGCACCTCCACCTCACCTGATTGGCAAATTGGACTCGAAGCAAGACCAACTCGCCATCCCGGCGAGTTGGACCCAAGACGAGAGCAACTCGCCATCTCGGCGAGTTGGACAAGAAGGGGAGCTAAACTCGCCATCCGGGCGAGTAAGGTTGCCCAATCGACCTTTGTCCCATCCTCGTAGCTTTACTCTTTGGAACCAGGTCAAGTCCTTTGTCGTTCCATCTCGATCCGAGTCATCATCTGGATTTTACGGAAAAAAATCCGCGAGAACTTGTTTCCGCTTATGAAATTCTAATCGATCGTGTAAAACGGCAACGGTCGATTGGACTGCCTCCACTACATGATAAGTTCGAATTTTCGTAAATCGAAGTTATTTCTAAAAGAGGCGTCGTTTCGATAGGCTCGAGAAAACGCTTAAGTCGGAAGACGGTCCGAAGGGGACCTAAAACACGACTAGAAGCCCACTGATATACCATGGATTTTACCCGTTTTTACCCATGGTATATGAATTTTTTTACTACTATTATCTATGTTTTGGAGTTTATTAGGTATGTTTTCCGTTTCAGAAGAATTTTGGAGAAAAGTGATGGTTTAGGTGCCTTTTTGGAGCTTAAAGAAGAGTTCACCCGTGATCAAGACCAGAGGTCGACACCAGAGTTACACATCGATCGACGCACACTCTGTGCAATCGATCGACACACATTAGCCGAAGGACGATACGTCGAGACTATAATCGATCGATGTACACCCTGTACTATCGATCGATACTGAGGCAGCAGAAAGACAAGTTGGACCTGGCCGAAATTGAAGCCCAATAT
Organism: Brassica juncea; assembly: GCA_018703725.1. Taxonomy (NCBI): domain Eukaryota; kingdom Viridiplantae; phylum Streptophyta; class Magnoliopsida; order Brassicales; family Brassicaceae; genus Brassica; species Brassica juncea. The sequence goes on from JAATWR010000101.1 coordinate 26,941, forward strand.
ATCACATTTTACAAGAATGCCCCTGACGAGTTTTTAACCTAATGAACTCATATTTATATATGCCTAAGTGTTTTGGCAAAAGAACAACAAGTTTTATAAAAATCTTTTACAAGCAAATAATTAGATACAAGTTTTTCTAAGAATTACTTCTTCTTCTTCTACTTATTTCTTTTTAGTTCTTTATTTGTTAACAAAGGTTATAGAATTCTAGATCTAGAGGAGAGATCCAAAGATATTTGTGATTGGAACCTAAGTGTTCACCCTCTAATAGGTCTATGAATTTCTATTATTACCTTGTTGCTATGAACTACTTAGCCATGTCTGAGTAGATTCATTTGTTAGATTTAGGGTTTAAATAGGATATGAGGGATTAGCCCCAACCTATAATTGCTATAGTTGTGATATTTATTGTTAGGATTGTTCACTAATGCTTTTTCTAGCTTAGCTACCTAGAACATGAACTTGGATTGCATTGTTTATTACTGCAATACCTGACAACATCCTAAACATGCTATGACCCTCTTGAGATATGCGAAAGCTGATCTAAGATCATGGTGAGCATTGTATCAACTCGCGCATAAAGCTTGCTTAGAGCCGTATCGATCGATACTCCTATAGAGTAATCGATCGACGTAGCTAGAGGTGTATCGGTCGATATTCCTATCGAAACATCGATCGATACCATCGGCAGAGTAGCCGACCGCAACACCATTTAGCATCTAAGTAATAGATGGTCTAAATAATGCGAGAGCTGATGGATTCATTTAATAAGTGTTGAGCTCTGACATATCATGCAAGCAACTTGTTAGCCTTTGTAGTATTTATAATCCTGAATTCCAGAATACTTACCCTGAATCTAACTACTTTTCTTTATTGTGTCAAAACCAAATCCTTTCAACTGAGTAATCTTATCCTTACTCAGCAAACCTGCAATTTACTTTAAACTATTTTCAACCTAGCATAGTCATTAAGATTGCATCTTATTTGTACACTAGCTCTCTGTGGATTTGATCCCTAAGTACTACAACTGAACCTCTTATTTGAGAGAGTAAAGTCACTCCTTAGGGTAATTTGAGTGATATCAAATTTGGCGTCGTTGCCGGGGAGCTTTGATACAATAGGATCTAATCTGATTAGGTCTAGGTTATTTCTATTTTTATTTTAATTTGTTTTCTGACACAAAATTTTTTCTTGTCTTTTCAGGTACATGCCCAACAGCACCAGAAGCAACAAGGAATCCCAACTTTTGTTCTCAGAAGACCCTGCTAGCTTAGAACGTTCAATCCGCAAGGAAATCCGTTCCGCATCGATCGACGCCATCAACTGCCTGTCGACCGATATTGACGCACCCCTGCCGACCGAGACACCGTCTTCGTCGACCGATACTCGCACCTTCACATCGACCGACACTACTTCACCGTTGACCGACATCTTTCATCCGACATTGATCGATACCCATAATCGTATATCGATCGATACTATTCCGCGAGTCATGGTTGCGCCTATTATTCTCACACGAGATGAGAATGGAGGCTTGCGTGACCAAGTAGGTCACCTTCGTAATGAAGCAGGTCAGAAACTCAACGCTCAGAATGAAGTAATCCCTGAGCCAGAAACTGCACCTACAGGAGCTGTTCAACCTGTAGAAAAGGCTGCTCGAACACTAGCTGACTACAACCGTCCAGATCAGTTCTACACCAACAGATCAGCCATTTGTCCCCCTGCTATTCAGAGAGGCGATTTCGAGCTCAAGCCGCAGTACTACACCATTGTGGGACAGACACCTTACTATGGGCTGTCCAATGAGCATCCCATGGACCATCTGGAGAGGTTTGAGGATCTCATATCTGCTATCAAAGCCAATGGAGTCCCTGTGGACTACCTTCTCTGTAAGCTCTTCAAACACTCTTTATCTGGAGAAGCTTAACAGTGGCTTAAGCAGCTACCACCAGGATCTCTTACATCATGGAGCGACATCAAAAACGCATTTTTGCGTAACTTCTTTGATGATGCGCGCGCTGAAGACTTAAGGAGGAAAATTACCACATTCAATCAGGAGCCAGGAGAGTTATTCAAGGATACCTGGATCAGATTCAAGTCTTACCAGGGAGACTGCCCACACCATGGATTCAACAAAGTGCAGCTGCTCTGCACTTTCTTCAGAGGCATCACACTGAAATATCAGATGGCTCTAGACACTGCGAGTGAAGGAAACTTCACCACAAGGAATCCTGAAGATGCTGTGAAGCTAATAAACAACCTAGCATCCATCAACAGCACAAAGAACATTGTAAGAGCAAGATCTGCAGCGTTCCTTGGAAAGGAACAGATAAATAAGGTACAAGCTACACTTGACAATGTTCAGAAACTGCTAAACAAGCAAATCTGCTCAGTGGAGGATGCAGAAGCTGATGAAGAAGATGACTACATAGAAGCAGAAGTCAACTAGATCAGTGGAACCGGATTTCAGAGATCTTGAAACCAAGGAAACAGAAACTTCGCAGGACAGAGAGGAAACTTCAACAGCAGCAACCCCAACAACAACAGGAGTTATGGAAACTCATCTTACATGAAGCCACCCACACCAACCCCAGAAGGAAAGCTAGAAGACATGCTCAGCAAAGTCCTTGAAAGCCAGCAGCAGTTAGAGGTGAACTTCAATGGAAAGATCGACGCTGTCTACACCACTTTGAACACAAAGCTTGATGCTTTGAGTACCCATGTGAAGAAACTAGAGACTCAAGTGATTCAGACAGGAGAAGCTGTTAAGAAGCAGGAAGCTTTAGGAAAATGGACTGGAGAAGAAACAATAGGCCACAACGTCAGTGCTATCATAGAGGATGATTTTTGGAGAGTGGTAAAGCAAGAGAAGCTGCAAGAGGGAGACTTCCAGATCGAAAGTATTGGCGGCAACCACTGGAATCGATCGATGTCAGGACAACCACATCGATCGATGTACGCCAACACCAACCGATCGGTGGAACAAGACGAGCATCGACCGAAGGATCTTGAAAGATCCACCAACGAGTGCAACACCGTGAAGATACTTACTCACGAGGAGTTCGCAGCAAAGCACCCACATCCGCCCAGCACTTACAACATCGACCGACAGGACAGACGTCCCATCGATCGACCGAATGATAACGAAATCGATCGACACACTCCAGAATCTGTCGATCGATATTCAGTTATCACACGCCGAGTGCAACTTCGTAAGATAGATGTTGCACGACTTAATGCACTCCGGGAGCAATCTAAGCCTTCCAGAAACCCACCAACCGCCATAATGAAGAAACCCACCGATATTATTGATCCAATGGAGAAAGAAAAGGAAAAAGATGGCAGAGTTCTCAGAAAAAGGAAAAAGAAGGTTCCTAAACACCTTAAAAGAGGAGTTAATGAGAAAGAGTTGGCAGGTTTCAGAAAGAGAGTTCTAAGGATAGCTACAGAGAAACCCTTTGAAGAAGCCTACTTTTCACACAGATTGTGGATGTTTTTCAGAGAAACTAAGGAGACAGAACAAGACATCAAGAGGATGTTCAACCAAGTCAGAGAAAGTATGAAGAAGAGGATCAAACTAGAGAAGAAGGGTGATCCAGGAAAGTTTGTTGTTCCTTGCTCAGTACAGGGGATCAACTTCCCACTTGCCCTATGTGACACATGATCTGGAGTTAGCATCTTACCCAAGGTGATAGCAGACCATCTAGGTCTGAAGATAGAGCCTACTGAAGAATCATTCATCTTTGTGGATTGTTCTCAGCAGAACTCTGGAGGAATCGTAAGAAACCTTGAGGTTACCATAGGAGCAGCCCTAATTCTAGTAGACTTCCATGTCTTGGACGTCAAGATAACCCTACCTACTTCTTTGCTACTTGGAAGAGCCTTCCTAGCCACAGTTGGAGCAGTCTGCAACCTTTAGACAAACAAACTGTGTCTAACCCTAATCAACCCTACGGTCTACTATGATCCAGTACGAGTAATCAAGATCCCTAAGAAGATCCAAGACGGCTCAGACCTTGTAGTTGTTTGCTATTGTGGAGATGAATACGACTCACAAGGCGAATACGAGACAGAGACCACAGAATCGATCGATAGTAGCACTGTCTCATCGATCATCTCTGGTGAACCGACATCGATCGACAGCCACACATGGTCATCGATCGATTCACTATTCAATCAGATCGAGGAGGAGTTTCCGGATGGTGATTTCGAAATAAACATGTGGGAGAACGACTACTACATCCCACCACATGCTGCAAATACTACTCACATTGAGGAGTACACTGATGATTACGAGGAGGAGAGAGCTATAGAGTGTCACAACCTTCCAGAAGATGAAGATCGACTTCTCCACCACAACCTCAGAATCACGACATCGATCGACAGGGCCACATCCCCATCGATCGATACTACTTGCCTCGCATCATTCGACAACACAGTCAACAACAAGCGAGACGGAGACTACTCAATCGGGAGCTGGGCAAGCGACTACCAGTACGAGAGCTTCGCGGTCGAGACCGCCACACCAACATACATCACCCAACCCGAAGAAGTCTCATCGATCGACACGGCACCAGTACAATCGCCCGATAGGCCTTAACAACCATCGACCGATTCAGAACCTGTGCCATCGAACGATACATACACCCAACCATCCCAGGTAACAAATTCAAATGTACTTAATTTCGGTAATCTAATCCCGGATGAGTTTGGTATTTTCAGGGATTCACAAGGCTTTGCACGCTCAATGGATGGACGAACACTCCACATATCCAGAGAAGACATTGCAGACGTCCTACAGTTAGCCAATGGATCCCACAACCTATTCCAGCAAAAACGCTACGGACCAGACCACCATTATCAGCACCAGGAGGCAGACATAACAACTGAGCCAAAGGAAGCTGAGGATAACCATCTCAACAGAAAGGATCCATATTTTGGAAATCGATCGATACAGAGTGTGTTGCATCGATCGATAAGTGTCCCGAATTCGGAAAGAGAGCCGTTCGATATGGAGTTCGAAAATTCTTTTGGGAGCATAGAGATGAGTATGGGGTCTACAGAGACGAGAAAGGCTTTGATAGAGAAATAGATGGTGACGTCATCAGAATTTCTAAAGATGACATCAAGAAACTGCTTCAAAGAACTTCAATGGACGAGCGCTCCTACATCTGTCTACCAGAGCACGCTAGTTCATTTACAAGAAGAGAATTGGTGCAAGAAACCTACACCAAAGATGAGATCAACGAGATGTTCACCGGTTTACTTGGAGAACGCAAATGGGAAAAGCTCTCCATGGAAAAGAGTTTAGAAGAGGCCACAGACAAGCTTCGCAGTGAGATGAACTGGATGTTCAGTGCAGACCAGGGAGTACCCAAGAAGGTTCAACGTCTTGAGCTGGAACTTGAAGATCTTCGCAACGCACATAACCATAGCCAGATGAGATCAAAATCGATCGACGGAGTAACATCCACATCGATCGATACGGAGTCCACACCATCGACCACCTACTCAAAACAAGAGGTTGATGAGTCTCTTGGAGATATCTGGAAAGAATTGAAGAAAGCAGAAGCTCATCTCAGCAGCAAACTCACCAAAACCTGTGAACCTATCTTCCACGACCTAGGGGATCTAAGCATCTGCACAGAAGAGATGAAGAGATCTATCCGCCTTATCAATGAAGCACATGCAGATATGAAACCCGCTGCACCTTGCAATCCTTTTGGAGAATTGACTCGTCTGAAAGCAGTTGAGAGGAAAATTGCTTATATACACTTCTTAGTAGACAAAGAAGTGAAGGAACTCGCACTACGAATAGATACTATGCAGCAGGAGGCTGAGAAGTTCCAACGTCAACTTGATTATCAGGCTGCATCGATTGCATCGATCGACGAGCTCAACCTCACATTGATCGATAGGCGTTTGACTGAAATCGACGGCCGGATGAAGCTCTTTGCCGAGAAGCTTCACGAAAATCTGCAGAAGCAAAAATCGACCGATGAACAACCTATTGCATCGATCGATATACAGACTTCAGAGATCTGTACCAGAGCTGATTTGGATAAATTAGTTGATGAAGTCTACACGGCAATAATAAGCGTGGATGATTCACAAGATAGACGTCTAGACCAAACGTATTTCCCGCTTGTTAACGAGGTTGGAAGCATGGAATCTAGCATAGAAGGGATGCATAAAGAAATTAAAGCCATTCAGAGGCAGCTTGCGAGCAGACCTGCACCCTTAGAATCGATCGACAGAAGGATAAGCGCAACGATCGATGGACTTCAACAGCCATCGACCAACATTTCAACAAAGGAATCGATCGATACCAGCTCCATCCACGACAAAATGATCCAACGCCTTGATTCAATGCAAGCGGAGCTCAGTGATCTTTCAGAACATGCCTACATAAAATTAGGATGGCACGAGTTCAGCATTGAAGGTCATGAAGAAAGGATTCAAAGGATCACTGATGAGTTGATTGAGATAAAGAAGAAACGAACCAGAGAATATGAAGCCACAAGAAGCCTATTTGACGCATGGTTCGGCGAAAAGAAAGATACAAAGGATACTTGTTTCTCAACAAGTACCTGGACTTCATCTCAGTAGCTCATTCCATCCAAATTCAAGCTAGATGACTATAATCAAAGCGCTGAGTGGGAGGCAACCCACTGTTAGGTAGTTTTTCAGTTTCTTTTATTTTTAGGATTTTATTTTTCGTAATTGTTTTTCTTTGCAGTTACGACTAGACGATTGCCATTGAAATCGACTGACATGACACAGTCGATATCGATCGACATGAACCACACAGAAGCGATCGACGAAGACGACTCAACATCGATCGATACGCATCGCGGTCAGGTATATCGTTCTCAACTTTTTTGATATCAGTGTACTTTATTATTGCCTATGCCTTCACTGGACTGGTTATACACTGGGGACAGTGTATGATTTAAGTCTGGAAGGATGATTACTGATATTGTTTACCTTTTGATTTCATCCAAAAATGTTTTCAAAATGGTTTTTATTGAGTCAAGAAAGGGATAATGATAATTTAAATTTTCACTTTTTATCTAACCAATCTTTTAGGCACCATTCGTAGATTTGTTGATGCAGAATGTACTATAAATGCTAAAGTTGATCACCTGTCAGCTATGACAACACTTTCATTGATTGTATGGAGGAACCAAAGCTGATTTCCATCCTAACCTGACAATTCTTTGCTTGTCTTGGGGCTTGGTATACATGGGATCGGATGCTTCAAACAAGTCTTGAAGGTAAAAGCCTTGTGTAGATAGTTTTATCACCCTCTCTCTCTCATTTTCGAAATTAGATTTAATTTTCAAAAAAAAAAAATATCGAAAATTTTCTTAAATTTATGTTCTAGGATTAGTTAGTTATTAACTAGGAAGGAATTCGAACAGGGCTTGGCGGTTACCCCCCTCAAGACTTGATTCATAAGAATTCTATAGGTAAAGGGTTCGAACAGGGCTTGGTGGTTACCCCCTTCAAGACTTGCTTCGCAATGAATCCTAGGATATAGGTCAAAAAGAAGTGAACAGGACTTGGTGGCTGCAACCATTAAGTCTTGATTCATGGAAGCCTGTCCAATCTTGGTCAATGTCTTGCAAATGAAAGCAGACTTCACTAGGAGAGAAATAGTAGAGAGAGAGGATAGGAACTAATTTTTACCTGCATGTCCAGATACTTGTTTGAGCAACCTTGCATCCTGTGATCGATACTCCCAAGGTAAATCCTGCACTTTTATTTTTATGTACAGAAATGAAATCAGTAGAGGGGTTAGTCAGACATGATTGCTAAGTTGTTGGCTAGATGATCAAGGTTGTTTAATTAGAATATTGCATAATGTGCTTCTGTGATTGACAGACTCTTAGATGTGGTTTGCAACAAAGTAGAGGTTATGATTCTAAGTTTGAATTTGATTTAGTCCCTGCTTTTCAAAACCTCTTTCATAAAGACTGCCTGTGTGTTTGCTTGAGGACAAGCAAAAGGTTACGTCTGGGGGAGTTGATATACCATGGATTTTACCCGTTTTTACCCATGGTATATGAGTGTTTTTACTACTATTATCTATGTTTTGAAGTCTATTAGGTATGTTTTCAGGTTCAGAAGCATTTTGGAGAAAAGTGATGGTTTAGGTGCCTTTTTGGAGCTTAAAGAAGAGTTCACCCGTGATCAAGACCAGAGGTCGACACCAGAGTTACACATCGATCGACGCACACTCTGTGCAATCGATCAACACACATTAGCCGAAGGACGATACGTCGAGACTATAATCGATCGATGTACACCCTGTACTATCGATCGATACTGAGGCGGCAGAAAGACAAGTTGGACCTGGCCAAACTTGAAGCCCAAGATATCACATTTTACAAGAATGCCCCTGACGAGTTTTTAACCTAATGAACTCATATTTATATATGCCTAAGTGTTTTGGCAAAAGAACAACAAGTTTTATAAAAGTCTTTTACAAGCAAATAATTAGATACAAGTTTTTCTAAGAGTTTCTTCTTCTTCTACTTATTTCTTTTCAGTTCTTTATTTGTTAACAAAAGTTATAGAATTCTAGACCTAGAGCAGAGATCCAAAGATATTTGTGATTGGAACCTAAGTGTTCACCCTCTAATAGGTCTATGAATTTCTATTATTACCTTGTTGCTATGAACTACTTAGCCATGTCTGAGTAGATTCATTTGTTAGATTTAGGGTTTAAATAGGATATGAGGGATTAGCCCCAACCTATAATTGCTATAGTTGTGATATTTATTGTTAGGATTGTTCACTAATGCTTTTTCTAGCTTAGCTACCTAGAACATGAACTTGGATTGCATTGTTTATTACATGCAATACCTGACAACATCCTAAACATGCTATGACCCTCTTGAGATATGCGAAAGCTGATCTAAGATCATGGTGAGCATTGTATCAACTCGCGCATAAAGCTTGCTTAGAGCCGTATCGATCGATACTCCTATAGAGTAATCGATCGACGTAGCTAGAGGTGTATCGGTCGATATTCCTATCGAAACATTGATCGATACCATCGGCAGAGTAGCCGACCGCAACACCATATAGCATCTAAGTAATAGATGGTCTAAATAATGCGAGAGCTGATGGATTCATTTAATAAGTGTTGAGCTCTGACATATCATGCAAGCAACTTGTTAGCCTTTATAGTATTTATAATCATGAATTCCTTAATACTTACCCTGAATCTAACTACTTTTCTTTATTATTTCAAAACCAAATCCTTTCAACTGAGTAATCTTATCCTTACTCAGCAAACCTGCAATTTACTTTAAACTATTTTCAACCTAGCATAGTCATTAAGATTGCATCTTATTTGTACACTAGCTCTCTGTGGATTCGATCCCTAAGTAATACAACTGAACCTCTTAATTGAGAGAGTAAAGTCACTCCTTAGGGTAATTTGAGTGATATCACCCAATCTCGATCCTATGTGAAATCAGGCCCCATCGTCATGACGGTTTATCTTTTTTCATGCATAAGAAGATAAATGTCAAGTTCGAAGGATAAATGTAAAGTTTCCAAAGATAAACACGAAGATCGGATAAAAATGGAATATTCCCGTGAAGCGATAAACTCGACCAAGGGCAGAAAGGGAAAGGGTAAACCGCCTTAGAAGAAGTATATAAGGACGTCCAGGGCGAAGGTGCAACAGGATCCGCATTCACGGCAAAAAACTTAGCACTTAGAGCAATAGGCAATTTTCCGTTTTCTAGAATCGAGCTGCGACTCAACTAGGTTTTTTCACAAGTCTTTGGTTTTCTGAACTAGGAAACTCGCCGACAGCTCTCGCAGCCAAGGCTTTACCTTTGTTGTAACGCCATTCACGGATTCGGAATAAGACCTATTTTGCTCTCTTTTTCGCTTTTTCGTATTTTTATTGATATCTATCGTGTTCTTATTGCTTGGCCCGTGGTTTAGCAGATATCCGGGATCTCTGGAAATTAGGGTTTTTCTAACTTTCCCAAATCGAAGGAAATCGACAGTGCGAATTTCGGTTCCCACAATCTCAAATAGATTTAAGGTTTTTCATGGAGATTAGTGAGTAGACACATTTTGGATCCATGGGTTTGGTAGATCTAGGGTGATTGAGTGAAGATCTAAGGTGTTAGGTGCTAGATCTATCTTTTCGTTGCTTGTTGAGGAGCTCTCAATGCTATTTTAGTCTTGATCATACTAAAATAGATCTATAGGCATTTCCTGCTCACAAGGTGTATGATGAAATGCCTTAACCAACTCTTCAATGCTTTTAGCTTGCTTTACCAAAGAGATTTGTTGCTAAAGGAACTAAGATTACTTTTAGACTTGTTCTCCATGATTGATTTAGTCATTACTGTCAAGGATTTTGATGTATGGGTGACAATTGCAAATGAACATTCATCTTGACCAAGAGCTTGTTTAGTTTTGTGTCTAGGCTTAAGGTCATGATTGATAAAATGTTAGATTTACTAGTTTCTATGCCTGCTAAGTGTTCCCAATGCTAGATTAGACTTGATAAATCTCATATAGATCTTAAGTTATTTTATTCTCAGAAGGTGTTTGTTAAAAATCTTGAAAGAACTTAGTATTGCTCTAGTTTGAATAACCAAAGGCATTTGTTGTTAGGATTGCTAGATGGTTAGTATACTTGTGATCCATGCATGCGCGATTGCATTAGGCCAGCGACTGTTGATGTTTGATGCATTATTAGCATAGGGGTTATTGCCACGAGAGTGGATTAATCTACTTAAATGAGGTCTAGACCTATAAATACTTGTGATTGATTAGCCTTAACACCTTGACTTAGAAATTGCCTTAGATCAATTGCCTTAATACCATGGATCCTACCTAAGCATTTGATTTGAAGTTTAATTCTTGTGTTTTTTTCTTGATTGGATTTGAGATCACCTTGTTTATATTTCTAGGTTCTTAGCTTGTCACATATCATCTCTCTTGTTTGCTTAGATTATGAAAGTTTGTGTATTCTTGGTGTATAAGTCTCTAGTTCTATGTGGATTCGATCCTAAAATGCTACATTGACATACCATTCAATTGTGGTATTGTTGGCACATTAGGTTAATCGACCTGTGTAAAAGCAGACAATCATAGGAACACTTGGCGAGTTGGACCCTGAAACAAGGCCAACTCGCCAAGATGGCGAGTTGGGTCAAAAAAAAAAAAATTAAAGAAAGAAGAGACCAACTTGCCATCTTGGCGAGTTGGATCAAGCAGCATGGCCAACTCGCCATCTTGGCGAGTTGGACCAAGCGTGATAGCCAACTCGCCATTTTGGCGAGTTAGGTTGCCCAATCAGCCTTCTTCCTATCCTCATGGCTTTGTCTTTCGGAATCGGATCGAGATCTTTCTTGTCCCATCTCGATTGAAGCCACAATTGGAACTTTACGATAAAAAATGTAAGAACTTGTTTCCGCTTATGGAATTCGAATAGATTGTGTAAAACGGCAACGGTTAAGTCAACACCTTGAACTGCCCACATTATACGATAAATTCTAGTTTTCGTAAATCGGCATCATTTCTTAAAACACGCTATTTTGGTAAAATCAAAAAAACGCTTAAGTCGGAAAACGGCCTGAATAGGTACAGAAAACGTCTAAAAGCCCACTCTCGATTTTTTGCAGGATCAAGCCAATCGTTATGACGGTTTATCTTTTGTTATGCAGGAGAAGATAAATGTCAAGTTCGGAGGATAGATGTGAAGTTTCCAAAGATAAACGGAAAGATAAGAGAAAAATGGAATATTTCCGCGAAGCGATAAACTCGACCATGGGCAGAAAGGGAAAGAGCAAACCGCCTTAATAGGAGTATATAAGGATGTCAAGGTCGAAGATGCAAAAGGATCCGAACTCACAGAAAAAAAACTGAGCACTTAGAGCAATAGGCAGTTTTCCGTTTTTAGAATCGAGCTGCGACTCAACTAGGTTTTCACAGTCTTTGGTTGTTAGAACTAGGGAACTCGCCGACAGCTCTCGCTACCAAGGCTCTTACCTTGTTGTAACGCTCTTCCGCGGATTCGGAATCAGACCTACTTTTCTCTCTTTTCGATTCTCTTATTTTTCGTCTAGTATTTTTCGTGTCTTAATTGTTTGGCATGTGGTTTAGTAGATATCCGAGACCTCTGGAAAATTAGGGTTTTCCTAACTTTCCTAAATCGAAGGAAATCGAGAGTGCGATTTTCGGTTCCCACAGAAAGCAATGATAAAACCAATGGAGTTCCAATAAACCTCTTAAGAAGAATTGATCTTCTCTCCAATCCTAAAATAATAATAATGAAGTAAAGAAAGCGTAGCCGTCAACAATGGCTTAGAAATAACATAAATAAGATTTTTGGTCGTTCAGGGGCATCTTTGTACTTTTTGGTTACTTTTGGGATTCAGTCGGTCATAAAATATACTCGGCCCGCATTCTGGAATCACCGTCGATCGATGTCAAGAGTGCTGCATCGATCGATATACGTTCCTCTTCTCGGCAGCTTTCTCTCGCGAGGCAGACTGACTACTCTTCAGTAAAACAAGCATAACTCTTGATCTAACCGTTGGATTGTCTTCAAACCTGTGGCATTGGAAAGCTAACTCAAAGATATATCTTGTGTCAAAATATCAGCTCAATCACAACAGGGAAGGTATCCATATATATCTAAACATCTGGCGCATCTGCTCAGTGCTGCACTCCAAAGGCACCAAAAACACCATATTTCTCCCAAACATACCTGAACCTGTAAATACATTAAATAGACTCCAAATAGTAGTAAACATATCTTTAAAAACCTATATACCATGGGCAGAAGTTGGTCAAATCCATGGTATATCAGTAGACAAACTAATTGTTCAACCAATATTTTTTTAATCTCCTTTGGAATAATTTCCTTCATCTTACTAATCGTGCAGCGTCTGCTCTCATGCCATTATATGAATATCACGCGCTGGCAAAAGTGCATGATTCAAAGATTCAGCTATGTTTGAAGTCCTCTTCCTTTTGAAATGTGAACGTGTCCATAACATGGAGTCGATTTTCTCCAAATAATCCCAACATCTCCAATCCCTGCCCTTCTAACCATATCCTTCTGCTGCAGTCCTTTGTACTTGTCTGCCACGTTGCTCTGAAGGTGTACAAGAAAAATACCATGGTGTGCATGTGGATACCATTTTTTTTAGCTGCAAAAATTGGGGCGCATCTATTGGAAATTATACTTAATTTCACTACTTTCTTCTACAATAGTAGACAACCTTTCGAAAAACCACTTCCAAGAATCGAAGTTCTCGCTTTCCACAGCTGCGAAAGCAATGAGGAATACGCGGAAATCTGCGTCTTGTCTCCTAGAACTTAGCAAAAACCCTTTGTATTTCCCAAACATATGGGTGTCGTCCACCACAAGGACCTTCCGCAAATGTTTCCACCCATTCAGTGACATGAATGCATACTTGAACCTTGTCTTTCCTTCTTTATCGATTTTGGTTTTAATATCGGTGATTGTTCCAGGATTTGCGCATTTAAGTATGTGGAAGTACTGTGGTAGCATCTTGTAAGACATCTCCTCAGTTTCTTGTGCAGACGCAATTGATAGTTCTTTCCCTTTTCAAGCTTTCTAGTATGTACATGTATAGTTGAATATCGTTCGCAATACTTCCGGCAGTTCCATATCATGTGGTCCACAGTGGAGTCTTTCGTATTTTGAAGTACCTTCAAATATCAGACGTGCATACATGTCACCAATTTGCCTTATTAACCAGATAAGTAGGAGAATAACCGAGTTGCTTAGCCATTACCCTCCAAGTATATTGTTTATCAACGCATTTCGCCGTGATGAAGCGTTTGCAATGCCTCAACTTGGACCTGCACACCTTTGCTAGTGTATAGATCGCCATCGTCAACTTGAACTGCGATTTATCCTTAAACATCCTTCCAACATATATATCAGAGTCCTCCTTGCTGTAATCGATGTCCTGTGGCTGGAAACTGCTTCCTTCCATTTCATTAAACACAGGAACTACATCATTATATCCATACATTCTGAAACATAAATCCCTTTCATGAATGCTTCTCCACCCTGAACTTGTGTAGATTGGGTGACGGGAGGGTAAAAAAACTCATCATCATCTTCGATCACACGGTTGTGTTTGTTGTATTGTTTTGGTGGAGTAACCAAAACAACATCATCACTTTTGCCGGTGTCTGTTTCTTCTGTGTGCGAACAGCTAACGGTTCGAGAGGCAGAATTATAATCTTGTTCTTTCGTGAATGCTTCTCCACCCCGAAAGTCAGAAAACTGGGTGAGAGGAGGATCGCCAACATCAACGTTGTCGCCGGTGTCTGTTTCTTCGGTGTGCAAACAGCTAGCGGTTCGAGAGGCAGATATATAATCTCATCCTTTCCTGAATGTTTCCCCACCCTGAACTTCAGTAAACTGGGTGAGAGGAGGATCAACAAAATCATCATCATCTTCGATCACACGGTTGAGTTGCCTTTTTGGTTTTGTTGGAGTTGCAAAAACAACATCAACACTTTCGCCAGTATCTGTTTCTTTGGTGTATGCACACCAACGGTTCGAGAGGTTGATATATAATCTCTTACTTCATCTGTATTTTCTTCGGAACTCCTTTTGCAAGACTTTTTCATTCTTTTAGATCCACCTGTAGCACTTTTTCCTTGACCTCTACCAGACCCCGGATTTCCAGACCCTTGGCCTCTACCACCCCCCGCCCCTGAACGACGATTACCATTAAGACCAGACTGTCCACCACTCCCTCCTTTTGCTGGACTTCCTTCGAAATTGTCATCTTCATCTGTCACACAATCATTTCTAACAAAATCATCCCAGTAATTATAGCCATACTCATTGTCTTCATCTTCATCTTCTCCCATATCATCCTCCTTACCTTTTGCCTTGTCAACCTCCATTTATTCACAACCTTCTTCAATAGCAATATCATCTCCCTTGTTTTTTTTCACTGTCCACTTCCATTTCTCCACACGCTGCTTCAATGTTAGCTTCCTTATTTTTTCCATTGTCCACTGCAATATCTTCTCCATAACTATTTTCCTTATCTTGTTCGTTACAGTTTTGTAGAAGCAGATTCTCTGAAGTCAGATTAACTCCATAACCTCCATCAACAGGTTCTCCGCTTTTTTCTTGATCCTTGGACTTTTCCACCAGATTGTCAGTCTCTGAGTTAACTCCAAAAGATGCTTCAAGTTCTTCTACGTGCCTCAATAAAACTTCATCATCATCAACCATTCCGACGGATGCACTCATTTGCGACATAATAACTCGTTCAGACCTTAGAAATATATTTTCTCCAGCAACAAACTCCCTAAATGTGACAAAGATATTAACAGATTTGTCTGCCTGTGAAGAGCTCTGAAGATTTTGTAATCAATGTCGGTTTCTATCTCAACTGGTGCAGCCCCTTTACCAACCATATCATTCTCTCCGTCATTAAGCCAATAGCACAATTCAGCCGAGATTTCCCTTCCCAGCAGACCATACTTTGCAAGAGTACTATCTTTCAATCCGTCAACGCCTCTGATTCTCAAGCAATCGACTGTTCTAACCATTCTATTATTATTTATCTTGAAATCCCAAGCTCCATTATCATATATTATCCACCGACCAGCCATAACGACAATGTACGCATTAGAGAGACCTAAACTCGAACAACAAGTTACCCTTAAATTTATAACAACAAAGATGCATAAAGTAAACTCAATTTCGTGTAGATTCGGGCAATAACAGTGTACCCATGTTAATGGCGGGACTGATTTCCTTCCCTTTACCAACATAACTTGTATCGCAGTTTCGAACTCCGTTATTAGTTTCCATCAATTTTTGTTGGGGTCAAAATCGGTCACGAAAGAATCAATGCCTGAAAGTCCTCGGAAAATGTCCTCTTTTAAAAAAAAGATATAAAAAGAGCGCGAGAAACCTAAATCGAGTTTCAAATCAATTCCGAAAAGGAATCAGAAAATAAGACCTCGAGAAAGATTACTCTAAGCCTCGGATAACGAAACGAGTACGAAGGTTCAATTGTCCGAACACACCGACAGGCTCACCGGACGAGCATATCAGGCCAAGCAAGCCAGCCAACTCTCCATTTTGGCGAGTAGGACAAGCCCCAACTCGCCAAAATGGCGAGTTGGACCCAGCAAGACAGCCAACTTGCCATTTTGGCGAGTTGGACCGAGAAACATGGCCAACTCGCCATTTTGGCGAGTTCATCACTTCCAACTCGCCAAAATGGCGAGTTGGACCGAGTGGAACACTCCCAACTCGCCAAAATAGCGAGTTGGACCGAGTGGAACACTCCCAACTCGCCATTTTGGCGAGTTGGATTGCCCAATCCATCTTCATCTTGTCCTCATAGCTTTTTCCTTCACAGTCGGATCGAACTTGATCTTGTTCCATCTAGATCGAAGTCACCATCAGAACTTTACGATGAAAACAGCAAGAACTTTTTTCCGTTTATCGAATTCGAATTGATTGTATAAAACAACGGTTAACTGAACACCTTGAACTGCCTCTACTATACGAGAAATTTGAACTTTCTTCGGAATTGACGTCGTTTCTTAAAAGCTCTATTTCGATAAAATAGTAAAAAAGGTTAAGTCATAAAACGGCCTGAAAGGGTTCAGAACACGGCTAAAAGCCCACTCTCGATTTTGTACGAAATCAAGCCCAATTGTTATGACGTTTTATCTTTTATTATGCAAGAAAAGATAAATGTCAAGTTTGGAGGATAAATGTAAAGGTTCCAAAGATAAACATGAAGATCGGAGAGAAATAGAATATTTTTGCGAAGCGATAAACTCGACTCTAGAACTCTTTGCACTTAGAAACCCTAGGCATTATTTTCGACATGCCTGTTTCTATGACTTGCACTCATACTAGACGAACTCGCCCAGGCAGTTCGATCTCTTGTTCAAATCTTTCTAATTGAACTACGTTCGACTTGATCCTCGAAAGGGGTACGTAAGCAGCCTTCCATAAGGTCCAGTCCCAAATCTTCAAAACTTTTTCGTCTTTTTCGTCTATTGCTAAGCGAGTTGGGGCCACAGGTTTTCTCTTGACATATGTGGTACTGCTGATAAACTCAGTCTCGTTTTATTGTTTTTTTTCATATGATTTCCTTTGTAATCCCGTTTCCAGACAAGCTTCTTGTATGTTTTTGCTTCTGGAACGCTCATACGCAAATTCGAAATAAAGATCTACTTTTTCCAAACTCGATTTATTGTCTTTACGTATTTTTCCGCATTTATTTTCTCACTTGTCGTTGGCTCTCGCAGAGAATCCGGACCTCTGGGAAATTAGAGTTTTCCTAACTTTCCTAATTTAAATGGAAAACGACGGTGTGAATTTCAGTTTCCACAATTTGGCGCTAGAAGGACGGGGGTCGGATTACTCTTACTCACAGCCGCAAAGCGCTTGATCAAAATGATGTTTGGATATATGATAGACAAACTCACAGCACTGAAAGCTCCTACGGCCAAAGCTTATGCAAATGCCGCAGTGCTCGACAAAATAGAAAACCTAGTCGTAACTTTTCGCCACAGAAGAGCACCGAAACGAGTCCGCGATTTCTCTGTCTAAACAGAAAGGGCAACAATAAAATCTATCAAAACCCAAAAAATTGGCTCGTTACCGAGTTGGAGAAATCTCGGTCCGCAAGGGTTCAATTCCGAAAAACTTTTCGGAAAAATAATACTTGCTCTCTTCAAAACTGCACGAAAAGCCTAGATGACTCGCGGAAAAAGGAAGCACAGCAAATCAGTTACACAACTCCCGCTGTACTTCTTCCGTATAACTTTCAGATTACTCAAGGAAAAAGAACCACAGCAAGTCGGGTTGACAATCCCCCACGGCTGCACTTCTTCCAGATAAATTTCGGAGATAAAAAGTTTACTTTTGTAAAGCCGCTCGAAATCTAAAACAGTTGACGAGGACTAAACAAAGCAAAACGTAAGATGGTATCACTCACCGCTAAAACATTTTCTGAAACCTAAGATTTCGTAAAAATTCAAGTGTCGCTTTGATAGTAACATATTCCGGGAATTGTCTACGTTTGTCGTCTAAATCTTTACGGAACAACTTTCGTAAAATTAAAGTTCGACAACATTTTCCGAACCAGCTTTCGTAAAATTAAACTCAACAATGTTTTATGGAACATTGTTCGTAAAGTAAAGTGAAACAAGTCAATATTTTAAAATGTGAGTTTTGTAGAATAAAATTGATAGCGTTTCCAAAATGTTCGCATCAACGTACCATCAAGACTGGAGTTGAACGCATCATCCAACTCGCCAAAATGGCGAGTTGGATCATGCACACAATCCAACTCGCCATTTTGGCGAGTTGGATCATACACACAATCCAAGTCGCCATTTTGGCGAGTTGGAACAGTCCAACTCGAAAAAATGGCAAGTTAGACAAGCCCCAAGGGATCCTCCTTTGCGTTCTCGTTTGAATCCCGATCGAAACAATTTTCGTTTTGTCTCAATCGGAGTTTCCGTTGAGATTTTACGATAAAAACAAGTTGGACGCACCACGACCAACTCGCGAGTTGGATTTACTCCCTCCAACTCGCCCAATGGCGAGTTGGACAAGCCCCCAAGGGATCCTCCTTTGTGTTCTCTTCCAAATCTCGATCGAAACATTGTTCGTTTCGTCTCAAACGTAGTTTCCGTTGAGATTTTACGACGAAAAACAGGTAGGATTCGCCCAAACTCCTTGGCTTGTTCCAACTCACCCTCCTGGGCATCCTACTTGCCCTCTTGAGAATCTTACTCGCCCATTCCTCCATCTTTTCGTTCTCCTTCGAATCTCGATCGAAACGTCTCTTGTTTCATCTCGACCGGAGTTACCATTGAAACTTTACGATAAAAACCGCAGAGACTTGTTTTCTCGTATTTATTCAAATTGATCGTATAAAACGGCAACGGTTAATGATATCGTTCAAATTACCCTAAGGAGTGATTTATGCTCTCTCAAATAAGAAGTCAAGTTGTAGTACTTAGGGATCGAAT
Source organism: Brassica juncea (assembly GCA_018703725.1). Taxonomy (NCBI): domain Eukaryota; kingdom Viridiplantae; phylum Streptophyta; class Magnoliopsida; order Brassicales; family Brassicaceae; genus Brassica; species Brassica juncea. Next base: position 46,000 of record JAATWR010000101.1, read on the forward strand.
CCACAGGGAACCAGGGAACACACTAGATCTTATTGTAACAAAGCTAGGTCAAAGATTTCAAAGCAGTAAATAACAAGTAAACTTAGAACTGGTGAGCAAGACAATTACTCAAATGATTGATTTGGGTGTTTAGCAGATATGATGAAGGTGTTAGACTTAGGATTATTATTCAGGTTATGAGGATTAGAATAGTATGAATGCCTATGTGAGATGCTTGCATGATATTATAGAATCCAACTATAGAAATAACTTTAACTGTCGTCCTAGGTTATCTATTACTAGAAACAATGAGACTCCCATTGGTGAAACATTGGAAGGCGTCGATCAATCTGCTGTCGCACATATCGATCGACTGTGCCTCGCGTCAATCGATCGATGACTCTATAGGAGTATCGATCGATGCACCTCTAGTAAGCTTTAAACACAAGGTTGATAACAGTTTGCTTAAGGAGTTTGCCAAATCAGCTGTCGCTTGCTTCCAGCAAATTCCTAAGCTCAAAGAAGATAGATCCAAAGATAATATCCACTATCATCATGTATAGGTTAGCTACTCCTATTCAAGCATTAAGAGCAATCTTCTAAGATGAATATCACATGCTCAAGTATTCATATTTGGGGATAATCCCTTAAAACCTATTTGAATCCTAAATCTAACAAAGGTGTTTACTTAGACATGGTCAAGCAAAACATCATAACAATTAAATAAAATTACATAGATAGAATAGATGGAAAATAGAGGTGTTCAAGAAAGCTCTCAATTGTAACCCCCTCTCTCACAAAACAATAGTATGAAAAACTCTCAAAAGACTCTCTCTAAAAACTTTGAAGGACAAACTCTAAAAACTCTCACAACTCTCTCTTTCCCAAAACACTTAGGCAAAACTTAAATACTCAAATATTCGGTTAAAACTCGTAAGGGGTATCTTGGTAAAATGGATGAAGTCTTGGGCTTCAAGTCGGGTGTGACCAAACCGGGCTTCTGTGTGTTAAATATCGATCGACACCACTGAAGGTGTGTCGATCGACGCGTCTATCTCTGTGTCGACCTTGGGTGGTCAATATGGTCATCTCGGGATAAATCTCTAAAATGCTCCAAAAACATCATCTTTTCTCCAATCACTCCTGAACCTGTAAATATGCTATCTAGACTCCAAAATGGATTTAATATATCCTAAAAATATCATATGCCATGCCTAAAATTGGGTCAAATTCATGGTATATCAACTCCCCCAGACTTACCTTTTTGCTTGTCCTCAAGCAAAAACAACTGGTAGTCTCTCTAGAAAATGTTTGAAAACAGCAGGGACTCAAAAAGTTTAAAGAATCTCAGTCATATCTTCCTAGTAGTGCAAGCCAAGTCAAGATCATTCTGCTACAAAAGCACATTATACCATATCTAGTATAGCAACCAAGTTTTCCTAGTTAACAACTCAACCAATCATGTCTGATAATCTCCTCTACTAACCTCATTTCTTGCATAAAATAAAAGTATAGGCTTTACCTTGGGAGTATCGATCAAAGGACACATGGGTTCTTACTCAAATAAGTTTCTGAACATAAGGTAGTCTTCTCTGATCCCTTTCTTCCCTCTTTCTCTCTTCTCTGAATCCTTATAGTTTCAATTTCAATGAACATTGATGCTGTTGCAGTCCATCTTGTTCATCTTATTGACTCTCTACTTTTGTAGCTCTTTATTTAGACAAAGTGTAGCGAATAATGGGGTCACAGGAAACACTCCTATCCCTCGTTTCCACAATGTGTGATCATTCCTTTCAAAATTAGAATATTGGGGTCATAGGAGACACTCCTACCCCTCTGCATCTTCCAGGAAATCATCTCAATCTTTTATATCTAGGATGCTTGAAGAGAGAGAGAGAAGGGAACCAGGAACATACAGAATTTTACCTTCCAGACTTGCAGGAGGAACCCGATCCAATATATACCAAGCCCCAAGACAAGCAGGTAATGTCAGTATTAGGTTGGAGGTCGCTTTGGTTCCTTCAAACACTCTTAGTAGGTGCAAACATAGTAGACAGGCTGATCCACTTAAGTATCTTTAGTACTTATGCAGTCAATGAATCTAAAACTGGTCTAGAAAGTGGTTAAATGACAAGTAATAAACTAGATAAGATCATTGTCCCCTTCTTGACTCAATAAAAAATTTAAATAAGACTCAAAATAGTAGACAAAATAATAGATAATCATTAGTAATCCCCCTAGACTTAAATTACACTATCCCCAGTGTAAAACAGTCAGAATTTATAAAAAAACTATAGTATAAATGCGAAATTCAACAAGTTAGAACGTTATACCTGACCGATACCATATCGATCGATGTAGAAGAAAGCGTGTCGATCGTGGCGGATGTAGTGTCGTCGATCGATGTCGACTTGGCTGTGTCGGTCGATAGAGATGGCAAACGTCTACTCGGGTCTTTTTTGCATAAAACGAAAATAAATACTAGTAATGCATGAAATAAATGAGATTACCTAATAGTGGGTTGCCTCCCACTCAGCACTTAGTTATAGTCATTTAGCTTGACTTTGGAGGTTGAGTGGCTTAGTTCGTGTGGAAGAAGTTGTTTGCTGGTGTGTGCGGACTGAGTTGCAGTGAAGCTTCTTGTGGCATCATTTGACCTGGTCCATCTCTTTTTCATATCCACTAACTCATCTTTCAGCAAATGTAGCCTCCTCTCAAAGTTCTCAATGTTGAACTGCTGCTGTTCAAGCTTATCATAAGTGTTCTTTGATGGCTCTGACAGTTCTTCATGTATTGGAGATAGCACACCCAATCTATCTGTGGTGGCTTCCGGTCGGATTGATGGTGTATCAGTATCGATCGATGCTGTTGCATTAGGATCGATCTATGTCATAGTACCCTCGCCGATCGATGCATGTGGTGGCATATCAGTCGATGTGTAGGGTGAAGGGCGAGTTGCAAATTGTCTTTGAATAGCCTTGATCTCCTTGTCTATCCTCTCTGTTCGTGAATGCCGAGTAGCAATTCTGTTGTCGAAGGGGAAGTAGATCTCCTCAAACTTCCTGTAGTATTCATTCTCTGAATAATATAAGGCTTCATAGATCTCAGCTATCATCTTGTAAACTTCTTTCTTGGTGTAGGTAGCTTTTCTTCTTTGAGTGGCTGGATTTTCTATTGTGTCTGACCAGCTTCTCTTCTTTCTTTGATAAGTATCATAAGCTCTAGCTCCATACTTTGGTTTGTAGTGGAATTTTGTATTCCATCCATTTTGCGTGCTTCTCGTCATATCGATCGACGTGTTGTCAGCTGTATTGATCGATTGTAGCCTCCCCTGCTTGTTGCGGAGTAAATGCAATTTTCTTTGCATTAATTCAAAGCTCTTGGCTATCTAATTGAGGTTGGTGGTGAGGTGGCAATGGAACACATCAAGATTCTCCTGTAAGGCTTGTTCTTCCCATTTGTTATCTGTCTTGATGGTTTTGAGTAGCTCCTCTTTCATGGAAGTGTATTGTTCTTGAAGGTAGGTGTAGATCGATGTGTTGTTGTCATTGTCGATCGATTTTTGCTGGTTCTCTGCTGGTGCTTGATCAGGATCGATCGATGTGCTGGCAGGCATGTCGGTCGATAGAGATGTCATCTGTTGAAAATCAAGCTGATTCTGAATCGTGTCCATCTCCTGCTGTAAAGCATCCATCCGTGCTTTGAGTGCATTCATATCATCACTCATTGGGTAGTAGGAACTACCAAATTGTTCTTCATAAGAACACAACTTCTCTTCCAGTCTTGTAAAGCGTGTATCGATCGATTTCATGAAGTTGGTGTCGATCGATCTTTGGTAAGCTGCATCGGTCGATGGTATCCATCATTCATCGGTCGATGTCGAAGGTTTCTAGGGCTTCCATGCTGAAGCTCCTTGTGGTTTCTGTCTCATGGTGGTGATATCATCTGCAAGCTCCTCCATGGTCTTGGTCAACCATGTAATCTTGTCATTGAGTGGATGGTAGACACTATCAAGTCTGCAC
>JAATWR010000102.1:0-12519 GCA_018703725.1 Brassica juncea
GCGAGAACGGTGAGAATGAAGTGAGATAGATAGCCGACGTTGAGGACGATGGTTTGTTCGGAAATAGTGGGAATTCAAATCGCCTTTGATATCGCCGGTGAGAGAGAACTGTTAGGTTAGGGTTTCTAAATTTCGCGAAAAATGAACAAAAAAAAAATCACCTTATATATTGGGTAAATAATCCGGTTAGCTTTAAAAGTACGTTGGTAAAATTTAAGGTTTGGTCCGGTTTAGACGACTTATTCTGGCTCATAATGTACATCAGAATACTAAATATTTAGTCGTCTGTTTACAGAAGACTAAATATTAAGTCGTCCCAGACCCTAAAATGAACCCCTAAACTAAAATGACTAAATTAACTAACTAACCACGTTATAAAATCAAATTATACTTCAATAGTGTTTAATATACACAGAAATGAACACGCTTATGTAATTTTAAAATTTTTCAAAAACGGTTTTAATGCTTTCCGAAATCTAACCCTAAGAACATATACAATACTACAACATATGTTGATGAAAGTTAAACTAAAGAATATCATGACTCACTACTTTCACTCATCTATGCTGAAAACAATTGAAATTTGTTATATCTTAATTTATATCTCTTAATACATATCTTAATTACATAATTCCCATTTTTCACTTATCAAAATATTTTTTACAAAATTTTTAAATTATGTTTAAGAATAACTGTCCAGACGACTTTCGAGGGGTAGAAACGTAAAAAAAATTCCGTTTTTTTGTTTGTTCACAAGGGGATAGTTGTAATTTCAATAGCCTTTTAGGTTACTTTTGCCTTTGACCCAAGTTGGGGTATTCTTTTGGGTTTGACTCCAAGTTTTGAGTCACACTTGCATAATTTAGATGAAAATTTAGATGAAAAAATCTAAGCATTTAATAAAACTGAAATAATACGTAATGCATAATTTAGATGAAAATTTTAACTAATTTAACCCCCAAAAAGATCTGAAGCTAATTGAGGAAGCGTAGCAAAATACACTTGCAAAAGACTACGAGGAGAGGAGCTGACAAAAGTGTTTTTGCAGAAAATGAGAGGGGAGAGAGCTAGAGAGAGTTCACCGCATGGCGTCTCTTAGAAACTGTCCACAAAAGGACTTCAGAATAGAAAAAAAATTGTTAAGAGTTAGTAACTTTCTTAGTAGGGTTTTACCGTTGACTTTTCAGTATATCAATTTGAAAGTTTTTCCATTACAATTTAAAATGTTTACATTATAAGAGGGGCTTATGGAACACCAACCTTCTCTGTTAATAGGTTCGTATTTATAGACACAGTAGCTTTTACGAGGTTCTACATTATAAAACTTCTTTTTAGATAATGGATAATTTAGTATGTATATATTTTCCTAATACTGAAAACATATATTGTTGTTACTTAAAGAGTTAATGCAAATTCTGAGAAAATATTTTGGTAATTTATAAGCATTATTTTATTATATATTGGAGGATTCATTTTCTATTTTTCAAAAACCAGCTATATTTGTTTGTGGATATTTATCATGTTTGGTCGGTAATTCACCATCATTAATTATCTGATTTTAATTTGAGAAGATATATAATTACTACAAAATACAGCCAACTACTCTATTTAATCAAGTAAATTATTTTCTTGGGAGTTTTGTTTTCTTGGACAAGACATCCATTTCTTAATTACACATGACATATCAGTGTAAAATTTAAAATTTCTACAAAATTCACATTTTCTTTTAAATTTGAACTATATATATCTAGGTTGCATGGAAGCTTCATCGGACGTCCGCTTCCCGCTTTCGGAATCGGAATCGGATTCGGAATCTTATGGAAGCTTGCAGAATCTCGCTTCCAAACCGTTTATAAAGTATTTTCTTTAAAAACACATTGGGAGCTTATGATTCCGTTTTGGAAAAACGCTTCCATTTTTAAGACACAATGTTATAAATCAATAAAATTTTAAATCATAGTTTTTAATTTATACAAAATCCAAACTTTAATAGTAATGAAATAGAGAGATATAAATATACAAATATTAAAACTAATACTATAAATTATCTTTATGTATTGAAGTTTTTAATTAAAGATATAACATATATTCAAATATATTGTGTCAATTATTATAAGTACTTAAAATAATTAATACAATAATTTATTTTGAACTTATTTTATGTGTATTTTCACATTTTTAATATGAAATTATTTCAAAATTATTATAAATGAATAAATGTTTTGTTTTAAATTTAAATCATATAAGTTTTAATCCAAGATTTTATATATTTTTCTTATATTATATATATGGGTAGACACTTCAAATACGTACCCGCTTCCGCTTCCACGTATCCGCTTCCGTTTCCATGTAACATAATTATATATTAACAATACATGAAATGTTCCATAAATAATCTTCGTAGCTAATGATACATGGTTTTCTATTGTTTATTACAAATTTTTGTTGATGTGAGTTTGAAGAAACATAAAAACAACATAAATATATGTTTTTACTCAAATATAATTATTGATAATTATATAACCTATTTATAAATATTAAACAGCAACAATTAATATCATATATTTTTTGATTAAATGTGAAAATTTTTGGTCAGAAAGTCGGAAGAATAAGCATTTACATAAACTATAATAGGCTAAAAGAGAGGCTAAAGCAAACTATACAAATGCTATAAAAGAATGAGTGTGAAAACCTCATGTGATTAAGCTGTTACTTCAAACCATCTTTGCATTTGTATAGCGCAAAGAAGTGATTCTATTACGCATTACCTTATCAATAGTCCGAGACAGTTGATCCACAGTCCAAAAAAAGAAAATAAATTTGTTTTTCATTATAATTGTTTAAATTATAAAATTTAAATAATTGTTTTATTAAAAAACTATTAAATTCAAGAAAATTAAATATTTTGAACAAAGTGAAATAGATATATTTGTTTTAATATAGTAACAAATAATTTCTAAGAGAAAAATAAATAGAAAAATATGCAGTAAAAATAATGAAAATTATATTAAAAATAAGCTAAAGATTTCAATAAAATTTAAACATATTCTTTCATTTGATTACCCGTCCGTAGGGCGGGTCCGAATATATATATATATATATATATATATATATATATATATATATGTGTGTGTTTTATATGCCGTGGGTGAGATGATCATTTGAAAGTGTTTAAAATGACCATAACTTTTTTCTCTTCTTATTTATAAAGCTAACACATTAACTTATATGTTTGTATATTAAGATTATATATAATATGTTAAAAATGTCACACTTGTGGCACATATATAACCAAAATTAGATTATATGGTCTTACTAACAACAATATGGTACATAGTCAGATCATGAATAAATATATTAGTGTTTCTACTCTTAACAATAGTATCATCAGTTCATCGCAAGCATAAGATTATTCACAGGCCTAATTATTCAGAACTTGCGGGTCACGAGTTCACTGTGTTTCAAATAAAATCATTATTTATTTGATTTCAGTATACTGTATTTGTTTTCAGTGGAACGTATAGAAAATAATTACATACATATATATTTGGTTTGTATATATATGTCAGATTGAAAGAACTAACTTGATATTTAGATGTTATGGTTTATTATTTTCTTAACCATTCATGTTCAGAATGGCTACATCTTACTTATAACTTACTTATAAAGATAACCCATTAACATATAAATTTTTGATTCAATTATACTAAACTTTTTTCTTGTGGATCGTGCTAGAAATATCAATATAGAGCCCACTTATGTAAATGTAATCATTATATTTGATTCAAGTATACAATATTTTTTTTCTGTGGAACATACAGAAAATCATTATATATTTGATTGAATTAATTATATTTGTTTTATATAACATATAGTATGATTAAACTTGTGAATAACGTAAGGGTATGTTAATGAAACACGGATTAAATGTGTTTTTATATGTTCTGTGAAATGATAATGGTCAATTCAAATTTCTTAAATTGATATTTCAATTAATTTAATTTACTTCACATCAATTATTTTGCAACATCAGTGGCTGTATAAAAGATGTGATTAAACTGAATGGATTTTTCTTTCCATCTAAATCATTATATACTTGATTCAATTAATTTTATTTTTAATACAACATATAGTAATGATTAAATTTTGAAATGACGTTTGGGTATAATGAAACACGATTGTATTCAGTTAATTTATAGGGAAATAGTAGTGGTCAATACAAATTTCTAACATTCATAATTTAAATTAATTGATTTTTATTTCCATAAATTATTTTGCTGCATCAGTCACTGTATAAAAGGTAAGTTCATGGATGCAATCTTTTAATATACAGCAACAGAATTATATCCGCATATGATATTCTTTACATAATTTTTAAAGTGTTAATTGGTTAATTTGTATGTTAAGGAAAGTATCCCTATATATTAATCGAGGAACATTTGAAAAGATGTAACATCAATTTTGTAATAATTAAAAAAGGTCAAATACTTATGTGTCAATCAATTAGGTAATTAATTGAAAAAATGAGGTCCAATTCAATTAATATGTCTCACTAGATACATTAAAGCATTAACTATATAATATAATGTGTTAGAAAACATTATATTAGTCCAAAATATTAAAAACAAGTATACATTCCTTATATAAAAGTTACGGAATTATCTAATATGATTACATATTTATGACAATTAATAATTACAAATAATAAAGATTGATAACAATTTGTGTATCTTTTTTTCATTTTTGTTTAATTATATATTATTAAAAGAAATTAAATAATCATATTAACCATATAATAAAATATCAGATTTTTTCTTACATATTATATTTTGAATTTTTAAAACAGCTATAAATTACTTTTTGAATTTTTTCTTGAACAGTGTCTTATTTGTTTTTATTATAACAAGATACAAATGATCAAAAATCGTATTAATATGAATTTTTATGTAATAGACATTCACATTAAATAATATATATATATATATATATATATATATATCAATTTTAATACCGTTTATATGTACCATTTAAAAATACATAAATATGTTAATTTTGAAATTTGCATTGAAAAAATATTGAGACCTTAATATTTAATTTTGAAATTTTCATCGAAAAAATCACATCAAAAATTCTGAAATCTAAATTTTTTTGTTAAATAGAATATACAAATTTTAATAAAATCATATGAGTAGGAAGTCTCCATAATAAATGTTTATATTCAAGTATACTATATATTTACGTTAACATCATTGAAATTTAATTATATACCATATAAAATAAATAAAATGATTATTTTGATTTATTTACCATAAAAATATTGTAAATAAGCAATGTGTATTGTTTTGATTTATGTGATTACTCTAATCTCCAATATATTAATTGAAAAACAATTGATTATTCTAGAAAGTGTAAGATTTTATTAATTAATATTTTTCAAAAATCTTACAAGAGATCGCTACAACGAAGATTTATTTATAAGCTATTGAAATCACCTAACGAGACATGGAGTGCATATCAAATTTATTTTCCTAACTCTAGCCCCTTTATATTCATCACAACACCAAAATAGAATATTTGGAAGTGTCTATTGAAAATCTGAAATGGTAATGTTTCTAAGTTCAGTCCATTGTTTTCTTCAAATTGACATAGAACAATTTTTATTGATTAACTAAATGGGTCACGTGCATAGGAAAATATGTTTTAATTTAAAAATTGTTGCATACCCAAAATCAATATGAACCATCATCATTTTCATTTAAAATTTTGTTACAATAAAAATATAGGGTTGGCAAAAAATCTAAATCTACAAAACGAACCAAGTCTGGTCCAAAAATAGTACTGAACTTTAACCAAAACTGGTTAGATATCCGAAGGGGTGCAAAATTTTGATATCTAAAGAACCGGAACTGAACCCAATCCGAACAGAAATATTCCGGGTATTCGAATATATCTGAACCAGATTTATAAACTTAAATATATTAATTATTTTTAAATTTAATATCTAAAAGAATATACACAAAATATAAGATGTTTTTAAGTTGTCTAAAATTAGGGATGGGACGGATCCGGATATCCGGGAAATTTGGGGTATCCGGATCCGGATTCGGATTCTCCGGATCCGCGGATTTAGTATCCGGATCCGGATTCGGGGCTTACGGATATCCGTCTAGTTATCATACTATCCGCGGATATCCGGATCCGGATTCGTAAAAATAATTAATAAAATAAAAATAATATTTTAAAAATATTAAAATTCTAAAATAATACATAATTAAATATTTATACAAGATTTATAAATCTAAATATGAATATAATATTTAAAAATTTAAGATATAGTTTTATAAAACTAATTTTATGAAGAAATATTAATATATCAAATATAATCATTAATAAAATTTAAAATTTTAATATATTTTAAAAGTACGGATCCGAATCCGGATATCCTGACCTAAAAATTAAGATATCCGGATTCAGATTCGGTTTTAACGGATCTTTGATTTTACTATCCAGATTCGGATCCGGGCGCTCCGGATATCCTATTTTCGGAGCGGATCCGGAGCGGATCTCAGATCGAATCTGGATCCCGGATAATAAGTCCCATGCCTATCTAAAATACTTGGAAATATATACAAATAGTTATAAGTACATGTTTAAAATAACTAATTGATACTTAAAATACCAAAATACTTAAAATACCAAAATACTTAAAATATTTTTTGATTTTATATCTAAAATTTTAAGCTAAACCAATTTTTATGTTAAGTTTAAGTATTTTGGCATACATTATTAAAATTTATATGATATATTATTTTGATTTTTAGACTTTGAAAAGTTTAAAACATATATGAACTTTACTTTTTGAAACTTTTTTAAATAGGTTATCTGAACCCAAAACCGAACCAAATCCACGAAAATCTGAACCGAACCAAAACCACAATGATCCGGACTGAACCAAATAAAATGGTGCTCAAATGTCTACCTCTAATCAAATGTAAAGAATGTTATTAATAACAAAATGTATATTCTTTATAACATTTAAATACAATATTTTTTAAAAATATTCACTCCGTGCAAGGCGAGGGTTATAATCTAGTTTAAGAGAAATTGGAGTACAAGTTTTTGGATATTAATTCGTGAATGTTTTACAAATTAGTCCTATACGATTTCTAAAATTGAACTCTAAAATTGCATCATTGAGTATATACATATGTAGCATTGAGAACGTCTCCTCATCACAATCTTCTTCCCAAACAAAAATTACAAACCACTTCTTGAAAGAAATAACTAATGGCAGGCTTCAAATCCGTAGCCGATTTGAAACCATTTAAATCCATTGTTTACGACGGCCTTTTCAAATTTATTTAATTGTTTGAGCCCACCATGCATGTTCATTCTGAATTATGCAAATGTGAATCCTTTTGTTATTACCTCAAACCTGTATTTTTTAATAAATCTTGAGTAAAAATTAAATTAGACAGTTAGTCAATGTAAAAAATGGTCACCATAAGCTGTTATACTTGCTAAAAAATGTTCTACATAACTATATATTAATATTTCTGGATATTGAAAAAGATCCCATTTAAGAACGAGCAGAAAAAATCATCACTTGGTCCATTTTATATTATGTTATAAATACAATACTAAATTTACCAATATATCTCCCATGACGCCCATAATTAAAGAACACAATGACATTTGATGTAGACAATTGATGCCATGAAACATTGGAAAGTTTGTGGTAATTTTTTTTCCAAAAACAATCTTCCTATAAAAACATGCATATGTAATGTATAATTTTATCGAATATATAATATAAAGTTTCAGATGTAAAGAATATTATTAATAACAAAATGTATATTCTTTATAACATTTAAATACAATATTTTTAAAAAATATTCACTCCGTGCAGGGCGCGGGTTATCATCTAGTTTAAGAGAAATTGGAGGACAAGTTTTTGGATATTAATTCGTGAATGTTTTACAAATTAGTCCGATATGATTTCTAAAATTGAACTCTAAAATCGCATCATTGAGTATATACATATGTAGCATTGAGAACATCTCCTCATCACAATCTTCTTCCCAAACAAAAATTACAAACCACTTCTTGAAAGAAATAACTAATGGCAGGCTTCAAATCCATAGCCGATTTGAAACAATTTAAATCCATAGTTTGCGACGGCCTTTTCAAATTTTTTTAATTGTTTGAGCCCACCATGCATGTTCATTCTGAATTATGCAAATGTGAATCCTTTTGTTATTACCTCAAACCTGTATTTTTTTTTAATAAATCTTGAGTAAAAATTAAATTAGACAGTTAGTCAATGTAAAAAATTGTCACCATAAGCTGTTATATTTGCTAAAAAATGTTCTACATAACTATATATCAATATTTCTGGATATTGAAAAAATCCCATTTAAGAACGAGAAAAAATTCATCACTTGGTCCATTTTATATTATGTTATAAATACAATACTAACTTTACTAATATATCTCCCATGACGCCCATAATTAAAGAACACAATGACATTTGATGTAAACAATTGATGCCATGAAACATTGGAAAGTTTGTGGTAATTTTTTTTTTCAAAAATAATCTTCCTATAAGAACATGCATATGTAATGTATAATTTTATCCAATATATAATATAAAGTTTCAAATGATTATCTCACCCCCTATAAAGTGCGGGTTATTACCTAGTGGTTTAGTAAAAATGATAGACATAATTTGAAGATAATTGTGACATAGACATTTGCATTTAGTGTTAATTTATAACTTTGGTAAGCTTTCTAGAATATGATAATATACAAAATGGGGATGGTAATTGCAGAATCATGTATAACTTTTTAATAATCAGATATTACATAGTTCATCTGTATAGCATGTGTAATAGTCACTTCATATTATAACCGGATATCCATTCATATTATAACCGGATATACATAGATAATCTGGGGTTTTTATGGTGATAGCCAGAAAATAGCTTTTGTATTATGTACTTTGAATGTATAATATAATCGGGGGAAGAGAGAGAGAGAGAGAGAGAGAGAGAGAGCACGCGAGAGAGAGATCGAGAGATCGATAGTAGCGACGAGTAGCAGAGCGCTCGCTATACGCTCTATCTCTCTCTCTATCTCTCTCTAGATACTATAGCTAGAGCCGCTCTCGAGCTCGATAGTGAGATAGCGAGAGATTTCTACTCGAGATCTCGCTATCAGCTCTCTCGCATCTCTCTACTCTCTCTCCTCTCTCCTCTCTCTCTCTCTCGTCTCTCTCTCTCTCTCTCTCTCTCTCTCTCTCTCTCTCTCTCTCTCTCTCTCTCTCTCTCTCATGGGTGCATGAAGGGCTGAGAGTCATCTTACCTGTCAACCAAGTCTCTTCTATTCAGTGGCGCCATGTGATGAACCAGCTAGTTTCATTGGCTTGATCTAGGGCTCGTCCATGTCCACTTTTGACTGATCAAAGTGGTGCCTAGTCATTTAGCTTCTTCAGGGCAGGTTCAGTGGTCTGTGGTATATTTTGCTGGGTATTCTTAACAAACTATAGCAATAGCTTTGTCTTTTCCGATCTGCTTCTAACATTGGTTTTACTGTATAGTTCCTAGAAGGCTGCTGATTTGGATGACTGTTCATCAGTTCGTCTCTTGTTAAACTCAATACTTAAAGAGATGGGCCTTAGGCAAGATGATTTCAACCAGGCTTGGCCTCTTGTTATCACCTCAAGTTTCCCTTGATGACTATTGTTTGCTCTGATTTTGATGTATCCTTTTGGTATAGCTGCTTTGCTTGTTGTTCAGTATTTTTCTTTGCTTGGTTAGTGCTTCTGTTTAGCTTGTAATTTCTGAAATCCGGTTCTCGTTTTCCCTGTGTTTCTGTGTTAAATGAAAACTTGGCAATGAATTTTAATTCTTTTACAAAATAAAGACTCCAAATATTAATTACAAAAACTACCTTTTGAAGCGCGAGACTGCTTTTAAGACTCTTCGATAATATAGTAAAAATCTTCTGAAAACATGTAAAATATAAGTATTTCAACGAGCAGTCCTAGTGCTTACCATTTGTCATCCAAAAACATTTCTTTCCATTACCAGTTGTATGCTTTAGATACACAACGAAAGGTCCCAGAGTTTTCTTCGGCGATCTAGAAAAAAAACATTTCTTTAAGATAAGAAATGGCAAAACAATTAGTGAGAAAGTGAGTTTGGTTTCACTTTTTGAAATAACTGGGAGAGAGAGAGAGAGTTTATTTTTTTTTAAAAGAAGATAAAAGCCATTTCCTTTGAAAAATGAAAATTGAATGGTGATAACAAAACTAAGAGTGGAAGACGCTGGTTAAGAGTTTGGTGATAAGGAGACATTACATATTACCCCAAATATGAGAAAATCCAGGCAAGTTCTAATTTTTTTTCCGTCTTGTGCACTTTTTCTGTGCTCACTAGATCCGTAGAGTTAATTGTAGAACAAGCAAACTAATGAGTAAATGTGACAATATATTTAGATTGACTCGAGAATATAAGGTATAACGTACAATTGTAATCTCTTAATCCTCTTTTTGAAGGAAAACCCGAAATTCCACTTAATGAAAAATAGATTTGATATTTCATACATGTGTTGAACAAATTTGACAATTAGAAGATGTATGTTTTGTTTGGTATATCAAAAGAACCAATCCATGAACGATTCTACTTGGTCATCTTTCCTTGCATAGACACGCAACAATCCACATTCACATAAAGCACATCGCTTATAATCTATGGCTCTTACCTTGTGCTTGGGTCAACATGGCCTATGATTGATTATAGTGGTTCCCAACAATTGCAATTAACCATACTGCAGTCTTTGATACAACCACACCATGAGCCATCAATACATAGCCCATGGATTATCATATAAGTGTCAACTATGATCATGCCCTGTTCCCATGCGACAGCTCAGCCTCCCCTTGGCTTTCAACTCATATTCTGCCATCACCAATGGCTAATCCCAATAAAAACCAAACATACCGTTGGACCATGTTATGATATGGAGGGACATCCCCTTAATCCATTCACACATGGATCATGGTGACAATCACCTGACCATAAATGGCCCATTTGTCCTCTCATGACCAATCAACCTTAAACGATGGCATTTCCACTCTTGCCTATCAACATCTCATATGATGCAAACTGACACCCATTAAGCTAGACCCATTATGGCCCAATTTTTCAAGCCTGACCTAAATCCATGATCCGACTCATCCTATGACCAGAAATGCTTTAGTTCACCCATCGATGGATCTTATATCATTTTCACTCAATCCCGATGGTTTGACCTTCCATATCAGCCATTTCATATGACGCGGATTACTAACTACTATAACACAAGTCACATCTTCATCATTTGATCCGTTATAACATGACTCCACCTCATTTCCTTTATGTTGCCCACAAACCAGAAGCTTGGCTAGCATGGTCACATCCATCACGACCTGATTTGTGCCACCATGTCTAAGATTCATGGCCCTTGCCTCTTTGGGTGTAATTTTTCCCTTAGGTTGCATCACAGATCCTCTTACCTTCCACAAACGGTCCTCCTTTTATATGGAATAAGTAGTTATTAGTTCACCTCTCTTTCACCACAAACCACTATCTCTTTCACCTCAATCTCGATTATTAGTTCATTTATATTGCACCTTTGGATCATGGCTGATTACCCAAGCTTATTATTGTTATCACACCCAAACAACCGTCTATTAACCACAACATCCTTTGAACCGCATAGCTGGTCACGCAGTTGGGTCAGTACTTGACCAGCTCATTAAAATGGGATGAGTTGTCCGCCACCTCGTCCAGGTAGGTCAGCTAGTACTCAATCTGGTTCATCTAGTATCTCAGCTACTTCAGATTTTCCAAAATATCTACTTGATCATGTTCCATTAGGCTGAGTCATTCGGCCTACTTCTCAGCCTTGACTAACTATCTTCTTATCCTACCCTTGATCATCACTTATTCTAGATCATTTCTCACAATCTGAACCAAGTCATTCCTGTTTTCTTGAAACAAACAGGCATGTGTGACATTCACAAATCGGGATGTTACAAATCTCCACCACTTAGTCCTCGAATTCAGTGGTGATTAACACCTGCTTCCCAGCTATGCCATTTTCATCCATACTCAACCCCATACAGGCCATGGAATGCACTCGTTTTGCTTTTCCTTGACCAACTCATATGCATTCTCTGTACCAAGGCCCAACCAGCTGAACCCATCTCAGAGTGATGGTATTACATAACACATAGCGATAATTTTGAAGTTAATTATCCCACTCTGTTCAAAGTATGATTTTCCAATCTAAAACCCCAAATTAAATTCTTCTGTTTAGAGAAGAAACTAGATTCTAACAGTTTCATTACCACTACTCAAATCATTTAAATTGAACACTATTAACTAGAATAACTAAAAATGCATTAAAAGAACAACATAGACAAAATTTCCCAAAATCTTACCTTTCATCAACTATAACTTTGAATATTGAACT
>JAATWR010000103.1:0-50000 GCA_018703725.1 Brassica juncea
AAGACTTAGGCATCTGATTAGTAATTGCATGTGAAAGCTGGATTACTTTCTTATTAAAGTCGAGTTCTAGAATTGAATCTATAAACCTTGAGCATCCTTGAATTGTAGTTTTGAATCTCTTGATTGATAAATCTCTAGATCTAGCTATTTTTCCTTATTGTTAACAACTCTCTGCCAAGCTGAACAATTGTCTTGTTCATCTTGTTTACTGCTTTATTGACTTATTTATTTACTGTCTTATAATCTATTAGCCTAGCTAAATCATATAACTGTCAGATCTAGTGTGTGCCTTAGCTCCCTGTGGATTCGATCCCTAAGTGCTACAACTCGACCTCTTATTTGAGAGAGTATAAATCACTTCTTAGGGTAATTTGAGTGATATCAAATTTGGCGCCGTTTCCGGGGAGCTTCGATCGCCATGAGACTTAATTTATAGGTTTAGTCTAGGTTTTATTTACTGTTTTAAGTTACTTATGAAATTTTTTTCTTGCTTTTCAGGTACATGCCGATCAGTACAAGACGCAGCAAGGAGGAATTGCTTTTCTTATCAGACCCAGCACGTGTGGAACGCTTATCCGCAGAGAGAAACGTGCTACATCGATCGACGCCAGTACAAGTGCATCGACCGATTCCGATCAACAACCGTCTACCGAGTTTCAGCAACCATCAATCGACACTTGCTCAACCACATTGACCGATACTTCTCGGTACATGTCGACCGACATCGTCCACCCGACATCGACCGATACCACACATAGCGCATCAATAGATACTGAGCTGCGCGACATGGTTGCGCCTTTGATTCTCATGCAAGACGAGAATGGAGACCTGCATGACCCTGAAGGTCATCTGTGTAATGCACCAGGTCAGAAGATAGATGGACATGGGGCTGCAATCCTTGATCCATCTACTGCTACTGAGGTTGCTAATCTTCTTCGACAAAGAAAAATGAAAGAATTGATCAAGCCTAGTCAGTTCTATACCAATAGGCGTGCGATTCAACCTCTAGAAATCTAGGGATTTGAAATCCGACCCACCTACTTCTC
The DNA here is from genome assembly GCA_018703725.1 of Brassica juncea. Lineage (NCBI taxonomy): Eukaryota > Viridiplantae > Streptophyta > Magnoliopsida > Brassicales > Brassicaceae > Brassica > Brassica juncea. Next base: position 1,047 of record JAATWR010000103.1, read on the forward strand.
TCATGTGTGTTAGCACCCCTATTGTGGTCTTCTTCATGAAAATCTGATGGACCATATTGAGACATTAGAAGATTTGGTGTCTGACATCCAGGAAGATGAAGAAACCAGAGACTACATCATCTGTAAGCTGTTCAAATATTCTCTCTCTGGGAATGCTATTAGTTGGTTGAAACTCCTACCACCAGGATCATTCATTACATGGAATGAGGTCAAGACTGCGTTTTGACTGAATTTTTCGATGGTGAAAAGGCTTAAGAGATAAGAGATAAAATTTGGACATTCTCTCAGGGACCTACTGAAGCTTTCAGAAGCTCTTGGGAGAGGTTTAAGAGATACCGAAGAGACTGTCCATACCATGGTTTTACGGAGATTCAGCTGCCAAAAAGATTGTGTAAGGGTATTAATGTACGATATCGTGTGATGTTGGATACTGCAAGCGAAGGAAACTTTGAGACAAGGACCCTGGAGGAAGCTAAGAGACTGATTGAGAACTTGGTGTCTAGCAACATCGGCAAAAATCTGGATATGCACAAGATAAAATAAGCTGTGAAGGATGACAACAAGATCGTTGAGGCTGAGATTGGTTTTATACATGAAGTCTCATTGGTGGAGCATGCTATATACCAGGATGAGGATCAGTACCATATAGAAGAGATGGAATTTATTATAAAGGAGTTCTTGAAAGATCCGCAGAAAACGACTGTACGCATGAATCTGAGTTTGGATTCTCTCTATAAAGAGGTGATTGGAAAATTGAAAACCTTAGTTACCCATGTCAATATGCTTTACACCCAAGCTTATCAGACTACAGAAGCTGTGAAGAGGCAAGAAACTCTTTTTCAAAGGAGAAGTACCGTTCATCCGGGTACTGTTCATCAAAGTACTATTCATCTGGGTACTATTCACCGAAGTACTGTTCATCCTGGTACTGTTCTTCCGATGTCGATCGACACTGTTCACCCGACATCGATCGACACTGTTCATCCGACATCGATCGACACTGCTCACGCAGTTACTGTTCATCACGATACTGTTCATCACGATACTATTCACCCAGTTACTGTTCATCACGGCACTGTTCACCCAGTTACTGTTCATCCCGTGTCCAAAAACATTGTTCATCAAGCCATTGAAGGGCCTAGGTCGATTTCATATTAGATAAAGAATTTGGGGAAGCACTTGAGTAGGAGAAGCTGGACGAAGATTCTTTTCTAGTCGAAAGTTCTATGTCTGTAGGCAGCTTGTACTGGTGTCGACCGACACCAACAGCTGAGCATCGATCGACATCACTTGAGAGTCGACCAACACCATCAGACAAGCATCGATCGACACCAATTTTGGGATCGGACAAGACGGTTCAAATTCAGAGCCACTCCGACTTCACCGCTTGACACCCACATCCTCCCACCCTAGCTCGAGTTAAATCAAATGCCGTCAATCGACAGCAACACGAGATAATTGATCGACATCAAAATGGGAGCATCCATCCACAAGAACAGCCGAGTAGTGATCGACATTCGCCCACGCCATGCCGAGTACGTTTGCCAAATATTGATGCACACCGCTTGAATGACACTAGAAATCCATCTCAAACATTAATTTGTTTAAAGACAACAGAGAAGATATATCAGCAATCTGCCGCAGCACCAGAGCAAGAGCAAACAGCATTAGCTGATACTTCTCTCATTGAGATCGATCAACCCCAATGGGATGGATACTAACTTGCGATGGATAGGCAGGAAACAAAAGGAGGAGCTCAACGTGAGAAGAGAGTCAAATGTGGGAACCGAAATTCACACCGTCAATTTTAATGAATAAGATTACGGAGGAAAGCCAAGTTAACCCAACTTTCCTTGAAGGTCCGGATTCTCTGCGACAGCCAACGACAAGTGACCGAATAAATGCGGAAAAAGATTTGTTAAGATTTGGGACTGGACCTTAAGAAAGGCTGCCTACGTACCCCTTTCGAGGATCAAGTCGGACGTAGTTCAGTTAGAAAGAATTGAACAAGAGATCGAACCGTCTGGGCGGGTTCGTCTAGTATGAGCGTTTGTCATAGAAACAGGCATGTCGAAGATAACGCCTAGGGTTTCTATGTGCGGAGCTCTTAAGTAAAAGAATTGTCCGATCCTTCCGAGAGGAGCGGAGATTTGCGAGCAGGAGGCGACCAGACGTTCTAGGGCCTGGTTCGTCTAATATGAGCGTTGGTCATAGAAGCGGGCATGTCGAAGATAATGCCTAGGGTTTCTATGTGGGGAGCTCTGAGTAAAAGTATAGTTAGATCCTTCCGAGAGGAACGTGGGTCTGCGGAGAAGATAAAACTAGAACAAGAGGCGGCCAGACGTTCTGAGTCCTGCCTCGCTGGCCTAACCGCCTAAGTTCTAAGTTCTCTAAGCTAGCAGGATGCTCTAAGTCTCCAATCTAGGATTTTCGGATCCCCTTCTCTTCTGCCCTTGCTCTCCTTATATATCCACTCCAAGGTCGGTTTGCCTTAGGATGATGGACCTCGCCTTTGGGCCCAAGCTTATCTCTTCAGGAAGTATTCCATTTTCGTCGATCTTTGTAATTATCCTCGAGTTTTCGGTGACTTGATGTTTATCCGATGTTCGGGATATCGGACAAACCGTCATAGCCTGATTGGGCCTGAATTCTTAAATTCGTAAGTTAGTCCGTGGACTTGTCTTAAGTCGTTAAACGTTTTATACGATTTCTCCGAAATACTATCTTTCTCGTAAAATAAACCGTATAACCTAAAGGATCGATGTTCAAGTTAATCGACTTTGTTTTATACGATATCTTCTACGAGAAATCCAATCCTTCTAGTTTTTGTCGTCAAACATCGAGGACGATTCCAATCGAGTCGTAGGATGTTTATTCCGTAGCCGTGATCGTCCCAAACTCATGATGATTGATCCAAACAAGCCAAGATGGGATCAGACCGAACACAATGGGACCGAGACCAGGACGAGGGCCGTCGACCGGCGCCAGGCCGGGGTGCCGCCGGCGCCAGGCCGGGGTGCCGCCGGCGCCAGGCCAGCCCGCACGACGGGTGCCGCTGGCGCCAGGCCGGGTGCCGCCGGCGCCAGGCCAGCCCGCGCGACGGGTGCCGCCGGCACCAGGCCAGCCCGCGCGACGGGTGCCGCCGGCGCCAGGCCGGGTGCCGCCGGCGCCAGGCCAGCCCGTGCGACGGGTGCCGCCGGCGCCAGGCCGGCCCGCGTCACGGGTGCCGCCGGCGCCAGGCCAGCCCGCTTTAAGGGGGCCGCCGGCGCCAGGCCGGCCCGTGTCACGGGTGCCGCCGGCGCCAGGCCGGGTGCCGCCGGCGCCAGGCCAGCCCGTGCGACGGGTGCCGCCGGCGCCAGGCCGGCCCGCGTCACGGGTGCCGCCGGCGCCAGGCCAGCCCGCTTTAAGGGGGCCGCCGGCGCCAGGCCGGCCCGTGTCACGGGTGCCGCCGGCGCCAGGCCGGGTGCCGCCGGCGCCAGGCCGGCCCGCGTCACGGGTGCCGCCGGCGCCAGGTCGGGTGCCGCCGGCGCCAGGTCGGGTGCTGCCGGCGACAGTCCAGCCCGCGTGACGGGTGCCGCCGGCGCCAGGCCGGGGTGCCGCCAGCGCGAGGCTGAAGATCTCGGCGAGGGCTTCGATTTGATATCTTGATCGTTTTCTGGTTCTTCACGGTTTGAGAGAACGACCTGTTCGAAGTTTCGAGTCAGATTCTTTTGTGTTTAGGGTTTTTGTGGTGATCGAATCTTGATGTCCTTGGGCGAGCGGACCGATCTTTCCGGGGACTCTCGTCCGCGCACGCCCGTAGTCTTCCGATCTCACAGAGAGTGGATATTCTAATTTGAGAAAATCTCGTATAACTTCTTTTCAAATTATCCGAGACTTTTTGTTTCAAGAAATACATTCTAGAGACTTTCAGTCATTGATTCCGTCGTGACCGATTTTGACACCAACAGTTAGCCCCCCAGCTTGTTAGAACCTTTGTGATGTTCTTGCGAGCGATAAGACATGTCAGGTAAGATAGGCGGAATTAATGGTTGAAAGGCTCCGTTGAAAGTGGTAAGATTGGGGCTGCGCCTTTCGAAGGCTGCCTACGTACCCTTGGTGTAGGGATCAAGCCTTCCGTAGTTCGTTTTGGAGTTTAAAACCCTTGTGATCTGTTTTCCGGCGAGACTTATATGGTCTGGTTATGTGTCATGAGAGACTTTCGAGCATGATGCTGTTGATGTATTTGTTTTTCGATTATTTATGAACTTTAGTTTTTTCGAAGTATGAGAAAGAGGGTGTGAGTTGTCGTCTCATTCCTAGTTCCCTGATGATCACCGTACCTATTGTTTGCATAAAGCGAGATTTTCCGCGGTTTACCGATTTACGCGGAAAGTTCGTGAAACGAATAGGCTTAAGTGAAGAGACAAATTTTTGGATCTCGTATACCATACTATGTCTGTGAGATGTCATGATCCAGCGTGGCTGGGTTTAGGGCAAGACCTAGGTTTACTCTCGGATTGAGGCTTTGCGATGACAAATCGGCTTTCGTTTTGCCTGTTTGCGATTTTAACCTGACTCGTACCGTTTAAAATCCGTGAATTGTTGTTGGCTTATATGATTTGTCTGGGCGTGAGTCGAGCTACTTCCTTTACGAAGAGCTAGACCAAAATTTTGGATTTCTTGTATAGCGCGCTATGTTTATCCTTGTCGGATGCAAGAGAGCCTACCCCTTGAAGGGCGGCTATTTGTCTGTTTAGGACGTTAGAGTTCGTTTGTTGTGATCAGCAACAACGAAATGATGCCAGTTTAGAGGCATGTTACCGTTTAGAGGTGTGTTTGTATGTTTTGAGTTCTAGAGACGAGGATTTCGTCTGGAACGTTTTGAGGAAAAGAATGTCCTTCGAGCGTTAGCGACGTCTCGCAGTGCTGAAGGTCGAGTTTCCCTTGTGCCGCATTTCGTGGTTGAAATGTTCGCGGGCTTTGGAGATGTTTTGCGAATGTTCGCAGCCAGAAACTGTTGTTTCGGTTTAGATGCAGGACCAAGAGGTCGTGTAAGTTCGACCCAGGGAGAAGCGTCTACATTCACAGTGCTTCGTGAAGTGTTGGCCTTCCGGGATTTGTTTGTATATATTAAGGATGACTCGTATAACTCTTGGAGCCTTGTCACGAGTGTTTCTTTTCATGCAGTGTTTACGGGGCGTATAGAACTTAATCGATTGACGATGAGTTTGAATCTTCCGTTAACCATATGGTTGTTAGGACTGAGTTTTGGTATGGAGAGTTTATCGTATGATTTCCGATTCTGGGTTATGCGACAAATTGCTTGCGTAATAGTCACTTGGCGTTCTATGAACAAATCGTGGATAGTTGTTTTTAGCCGTTAAGTGATTGGAGCGGTGGTCGCTCAGTAGCTTTGGATTGGCATGGAGGCTAGATTCAGCCGTATCGCCAAGGAAGTTGTTTGGTAAACGATCAGACCATGACCCTTATTAAGGTCATGTTAGTTTACGATTGTCCTTAATGCGGATGCCGAATTCAGGTCCGGGCTTTACGGAAGGGCGTAGTTGGCCGAGGGCCAAATAGCGTTTGCCGAGATAGACATGCCAAGCATAGCGGAGTTTTCTGAATTGTTGCTGATGGCTTTTAGAAACGATCTTCCACTTTAGGTCTCAGTTATACGATGAATGGTTCGTATAAAATTTTTTTTGTTGCATGAAAATCGTTTCATTTTATCCGAGGGGGACAAAGTTTAAGGGATCGACGCAGGACACGTGCGGGTTCGTCTGCGTGATTATTTCCTGCTCGGACGTAACCGCGGGGAGTGAAAGCAGGAGCCAGAAACCTTGTGGAGCGAAAACTGTCTATGTCAGTTACCCGTTGGACCCATTATGTTTATTTTACGAAAGTTGCTTTGTACGAATTGACTCGACCATACAGAGGATTTTTCGTAAAAGTGATGTAAGGGGGTTTTCGCAAAGGTAACCGGAGAGCGTTTCTCACAAATTACTTGCGATATTCGCGACCACGGATTATGTTTTCCTCATTCACTTTTGCGTACTGCGAAATCGTTTTGCATGAGACCGATCATGTTTTTTCCCTAGGCTGTTTTATTTTAAAACGTTCTTGTTATACGAAAGTAATGGATGACCGGTTTCATGGAGATAGAAAATCGCAGATTGTTAAAGTAGCGATGTTTCCGCGGATTACACGGGAGATGTTTCCGCTATGATTTCGACCTTTGGACGAAAGCTACTTCGAACTACTCGTGGAGTTTTACCGAAGGTTATTTCGTTATTTTTGTATTTCACCGTCGTGCTATTAGTCTGACGTCGGTACACGTTTTTAGTTGCGAGTTTGCGACGAGAGGTGACATAGAGTTTTCAGGACTATGTTTGTAACGGTTGGGCTATGCCACTAGAGTTCTTAAGATGAATCTTATTGCTGCGAGAGTTTTCTTTGTCAAAAGCGTTGTCTTGATGCTGAAGCAAAAAGTTTTCGAAGATGGGATTATACGGATATAGTATACGTACCTACTTCCCTTTTCTTTTTACGAAAGAAAACGGGTTAGCCGTTCTTCCGAAGGCTTGTGTACGTTTTTTCTTTCTTTTAGGAAGCGGGATGAGTATGCTTTTAGAACGCGTGGCGATCGTTTCTCGGTTTTTCGAGAGACTAGATCGGTTTGCATGTTCTGCCTGGACAATCAAGGAACGATGGAACAAGACTGGAAATTTTGCCTAAGACTTAGCTTGCTAGACTATCCACCTAAATCCTAAGTTCCCTAAATTCTAGGCAGTTTTTCAAGACGTTTTTGTTCCTGTCCTACAAAGAATTCAAACCCTTACAAAATTTTTCGAGAAAATAGTCTTTTGAAGGTTTCGGCATTTCCGAAGGAATCCCATTTCCTCGTATAGTCGAGACGATTGGTGTTTAGAATAACGTGATGACCAAACTCACAAAGATTGATCTAAGCAAGCCAAAGATGGGATCGGACCGAGACGATTGGGACCAAGACCAGAAGAGGGAGTCGGACAGACGCCATGCCGGGGTGCCGCCGGCGCCATGCCAGCCCGCGTCCCGCGTGCCCCGGCGCCAGGCCGGGGTGCGCCGGAGCCAGGCCAGCCAGCGTCCCGGTGCCGCCGGCGCCAGCCAGCCCGGTCCGCATGTGCGCCCAGGCCGGGGGGTGCGTCGGCACCAGGCCAGCCCCGCCTCGCCGCCGGGCCAGGCAGGGTGCAGCCGGCAGGCCAGCCCGGTGAGGCCGCCGGCCGCTGCCAGCCCGCGTCCCGCGTGCCGCCGGCGCCAGGCCGGGGTGCTGCCGGCGCCAGGCCAGCCCGCGTCCCGCGTGCCGCCGGCGCCAGGCCGGGGTGCCGCCGGCGCCAGGCCAGCCCGCGTCCCGCGTGCCGCCGGCGCAAGGCCAGCCCGCGTCCCGCGTGCCGCCGGCGCCAGGCCGGGGTGCCGCCGGCGCCAGGCCAGCCCGCGTCCCGCGTGCCGCCGGCGCCAGGCCAGCCCGCGCCCGCGTGCCGCCGGCGCCAGGCCGTCTTTCCGTCTGTGGGTTTTTTCGTTGTTCGATCTTTCCCTCGTCAGTCGTTTGCGGGAAATCTTTTGAGTTTTGGGAAGGTCTTTAGCCGTAGATTTCGAGATAACCGTTTTTGACCCCAACAAGAGCAAAGTGAGGTTTCCACAGGCGAGGTGACCTTGGTGATGGTTGTTCTCGTCCACAGGCGAGGTGGCCGGGAGAGTGATTTTGTTCCCTTCATAAAATCTCAACGGAAACTCCGATTGAGACGAAACGAAAGCCATTTTGACCTAGACACAAAGGAGAACAAAGTGGGCTCTTACTAAGGCGAACTGGGAAGACTGATCTTACATTATGGCAAGTCGTCCTAGTAAGATCAAGCTCCGACCTCCTTTCGTTTTCCCGTTTGTTCCTCGAGAGTAGTTTGTAAGAAGTATGGCAGTGGGAATCGGTGAACCGATTTGCCGTGCTTCTGTTCCACGAGTAATATAGGGTTTCCCCAAGGTTTCGAGGAGAATAAGTTTTATTTTTCCGAGAGGTTCTCGAAAGAAACGTTTTTCGTAGAAACCTTGCTCGTTGCGATTTCTCTAACTTGGTAACAAGACGAATTTTTGGGGTTTGATAGATTTTATCGTTGCCCTTTCTGTTTAGATAGAGAAATTGCGAGCTCGTTTTTGTGCTCTTCCTGTGGCGGAAAGCCGCGGCTAGGTTTTTGATTTGCTCGAGCACCGTGGCGTTTGCGTAAGCGTTGGCCATAGGAACAGTCGCTGCTGGAGTTGTTTTACCATCGTTGACGCAAACTGCAACTTTTTCTTTCATATTTCTGGACATTGGTTCGATCAAGCGCTTTGCGGCCGTATGAGTAAGAGTAATCCGTCCCCCCCTCCTTCTAGCGCCAAACTGTGGGAACCGAAATTCACACCGTCAATTTTAATGAATAAGATTGCGGAGGAAAGCCAAGTTAACCCAACTTTCCTTGAAGGTCCGGATTCTCTGCGACAGCCAACGACAAGTGACCGAATAAATGCGGAAAAAGATTTGTTAAGATTTGGGACTGGACCTTAAGAAAGGCTGCCTACGTACCCCTTTCGAGGATCAAGTCGGACGTAGTTCAGTTAGAAAGAATTGAACAAGAGATCGAACCGTCTGGGCGGGTTCGTCTAGTATGAGCGTTTGTCATAGAAACAGGCATGTCGAAGATAACGCCTAGGGTTTCTATGTGCGGAGCTCTTAAGTAAAAGAATTTTCCGATCCTTCCGAGAGGAGCGGAGATTTGCGAGCAGGAGGCGACCAGACGTTCTAGGGCCTGGTTCGTCTAATATGAGCGTTGGTCATAGAAGCGGGCATGTCGAAGATAATGCCTAGGGTTTCTATGTGGGGAGCTCTGAGTAAAAGTATAGTTAGATCCTTCCGAGAGGAACGTGGGTCTGCGGAGAAGATAAAACTAGAACAAGAGGCGGCCAGACGTTCTGAGTCCTGCCTCGCTGGCCTAACCGCCTAAGTTCTAAGTTCTCTAAGCTAGCAGGATGCTCTAAGTCTCCAATCTAGGATTTTCGGATCCCCTTCTCTTCTGCCCTTGCTCTCCTTATATATCCACTCCAAGGTCGGTTTGCCTTAGGATGATGGACCTCGCCTTTGGGCCCAAGCTTATCTCTTCAGGAAGTATTCCATTTTCGTCGATCTTTGTAATTATCCTCGAGTTTTCGGTGACTTGATGTTTATCCGATGTTCGGGATATCGGACAAACCGTCATAGCCTGATTGGGCCTGAATTCCTAAATTCGTAATGTTAGTCCGTGGACTTGTCTTAAGTCGTTAAACGTTTTATACGATTTCTCGAAAGACTATCTTTCTCGTAAAATAAACCGTATAACCTAAAGGATCGATGTTCAAGTTAATCGACCTTGTTTTATACGATATCTTCTGACGACAAAATTCCAATCCTTCTAGTGTTTGTCGTTCAAACATCGAGGGACGATTCCAATCGAGTCGTAGATGTTTTATTCCGTTCAGCCGTGATCGTCCCAAACTCATGATGATTGATCCAAACAAGCCAAGATGGGATCAGACCTGAACACGATGGGACCGAGACCAAGACGAGGGACCGTCGAACCGGCGGCCAGGCCGGGGTGCCGCCGGCGCCAGGCCAGCCCGCACGACGGGTGCCGCCGGCAACAGGCCGGGTGCGCAGGCGACAGGCAGCCCGCGAGACGGGTGACGCCGGCGCCAGGCCAGCCCGCGCGACGGGTTGCCGCCGGCGCCAGGCCAGCCCGTGCGACGGGTATGCCGCCGGCGCAAGGCCGGCCCGGTCACGGGTGCCGCCGGCGCCAGGCCAGCCCGCTTTAAGGGGGGCGCCGGCGCCAGGCCGGGTGCCGCCGGCGCCAGGCCGGGTGCCGCCGGCGCCAGGCCGGCCCGTGTCACGGGTGCTGCCGGCGCCAGGCCGGGTGCCGCCGGCGCCAGGCCGGGTGCCGCCGGCGCCAGGCCGGCCCGCGTCACGGGTGCCGCCGGCGCCAGGATTGGTGCCGCCGGCGCCAGTCCAGCCCGCGTGACGGGTGCCGCTGGCGCCAGGCCGGGGTGCCGCCGGCGCCAGGCCGGGGTGCCGCCGGCGCCAGGCTGAAGATCTCGGCGAGGGCTTTGATTTGATATCTTGATCGTTTTCTGGTTCCTCACGGTTTGAGAGAACGACCTCTTCGAAGTTTCGAGGCAGATTCTTTTGTGTTTAGGGTTTTTGTGGTGATCGAATCTTGATGTCCTTGGGCGAGCGGACCGATCTTTCCGGGGACTCTCGTCTGCGCACGCCCGTAGTCTTCCGATCTCACAGAGAGTGGATATTCTAATTTAAGAAAATCTCGTATAACTTCTTTTCAAATTATCCGAGACTTTTTGTTTCAAGAAATACATTCTAGAGACTTTCAGTCATTGATTCCGTCGTGACCGATTTTGACACCAACATCAAATATAGGAAACCTTTTATTCCCAAACACCTCAGGAGAGAAGTTAACAAAGTGGAACTTGATGGATTTCACAAGAGGGTGAAGAGGGTTCCTAAGGATATGTCTTTCGAGGATGCATATTACAAGTACAGACTTGGTAACTTCTTCAGAGAGAGCAGAGAGACAGAAAAGGACATTGAGCTACTATTCAACAAGGTCTGTCGTAAGCCTAAGAGGACTCTGAAGAAGGAACAAGATCCTGGAAAGTTTCTGATTCCATGCTCTATACATTGCCACGATTTGCCAAGCGCCCTCTGCGATACTGGATCTGCAGTCAGCATCATGGCTATAGACACAGCTGAAGTATTAGGATTAAAGATGGAGCCTTCAACAGATAGTTTCGCTTTCGTGGATAACTCTAAAGGAAACTCAGCAGGCATGATCAGGATTGTTAGGTGGAGATAGGGGAATGCACTATTCCTGTGGACTTTCATGTCGTGGAGCTCAAATCAGGCAAGACATCTCCCATTCTTTTTGGAAGAGCTTTCATGGCTACAGTGGGGGCAGTTTGTAATCTTAAGAAGAATAAGATGTGCCTGATTAATGTTGATGAAACTGTCTTCTATGATCCTGTGGAGAAGAAAACAAGTGAAGATTTATTTCGTTCATAGAAATGATTGAAGATCCAGCACCTGCAGTAGATTTAATTCGCGAGCCTGCAAAACTAGTATCAGCATCAATCGACACCACCACCTCACCATTGATCGACATCAGCATCCCGACATCGATCGACACAGATGTTTGTCACAGATCAATACCACTTGAAATCCCTGAAATTTCGAGTTGTCCTCAGAACATTGCAGAGTCAACACAGGAGAGCACAGATGAATCAAGCTATGATCTTACCTCCGATGTAGACAAAATCACCCTAGAAGACTTCTTGGAGTTGGAAGAATGGCTTAAGCAGAGGCTTGATGACGATCGACACCCACCCTCACATCATCGATCGCAAACCTCCTTATTGCATTGATCGACCAGACGCAACCGATATCGGTCGATACCAACCAGCATCAATCGGCCGACACCCATGGTTGGATGAGCTGCCAGGATACACAGTTAAGATGGAACCGATTGAGGAGAGAGTGCACAAGTCAGACTTCACACATTTCTGTCCCTAAACATCAAAGACCCTGTGAAGCTATTGGGATTCACAAAAGAGTGAACAGGATACATGATCAAGTAAAGTTTGTGGTTCCATACTTTGTTTTTGAAGATGAATCTCTTATTCCACCAGATAGAAGTATGCAACCAGGTTCCTACATTGGGGTATTGAATAATCATCAGCATGCACCAGTATCGAACGACACCAACAAAACGACATCGATCGACACCGACCAGTCAACATCGATCGACAGTATCACTTCACCATCGATCGATCGCGTATCAGAACAGAACGAGTTTGAAGGGTGTCAAAATCCTTTTGATGGAGGCACCATAATGTGTTCAGAAAAGTCTGGGGGAAAGATGAGGAAGAATTGGAAGAAGAGGAAAAGAACAAAGAGAGATCCTCAGTTATCATTGACTCTTCACTTCTCAGATGGTGTCAGGAAATCTAGAGTGCACAACAGATGCTTCTCAAAGCCTTTTGCAAAACTAAGAGTACTCCTTATTGCTCAGATGATAGACAAAGGAGAGAAGTCTATGGAGGAGGCTTTCACATAAGAATGATAAAGCTTCAAAGAGTAGCAATTGAGACTTAGTTTTGAGCAAGTTCTCATTCTCATCCGTACTAAATCAGATTCCAGAAGTCAAACTAATGACTGAAAATAAGCGCTGAGTGGGAGGCAACCCACTGTTAGGTTTGTTTTAAATTTTATTTTATTTTCATTTATTATTGATTCTTTGTTTTCTAATGATTTCAGGTTAAAAAAAAAGTGAACAGTAACACCGGTACTGTAGCAGGGGCACTGTAGTATCGATCGACACTGTAACAGTGACATCGATCGGTAATGTAGCGCGCTACTGTAGTAGAGTTACTGTAGCAGAATTATTGTAGAAGGGTTACTGTAGCGGAATCACTGTTCACCGAAAAAAAGGTTTCCTTTTCATTTGTTACTCAATTTTCGTATTTTTTTTAGATCAGGTAAAAAGAAAAAGATCCGAGGAGGACAGTTTGCACAAGAATCGACGATGATACGTAGCATCGTTCGACAGAGTATCAAGAGTATCAATCGCCACTTAACTGTGTTGGTCGACTCTCATATCCAAAGCAGGTATACCGTTTTTCCTTTTTATTTTTGAGTGCTTATGATTTATTCCCACCAATCTTAGACTATATAACCCTGGGATACTGTTGTTTAAGTCTGGGGGAGGTTCTACTGATGTTATGTTTTGAGCTTTATTTGTTTTATTGAGGCAAGTATACGATTACTCTGACGTCGACCGGTGAGAAAATGTCGATATCGATCGACATAACAACAACAGCCACGGTCGACAGTCACATGATTCCGTCGATCGACACGGACATCAGCGAGCAAGTTATCGTTCTTACTTGTTAGATTTTGTACTTATGATTTTTACTTTTCCTTTCACTCCGACTGGATTTACACTGAGGACAATGTATAATTTAAATCTGGGGGATGTTTACTGATATTAGTTTACTTTTTGAGTCTTATCAAATGTTTTTCAAATGTTTTTATTGAGTCAAGAAGGGGACAATGAACTTTTTCAATCTTTACTTGTTATCTAACCACTCTTTAGCACCACTCTTTGATTTGTTGACAACAGAATGTACTAGAGATGCTAAAGTGGATCACCTGTCAACTATGACCACCCTTGCTAAGAATGTTTTAAGGAACCAATGCTGACCTCCAGCCTAATTTGACTATTACTGCTTGTCTTGGGGCTTGGTATACATTGGATCGGATTCCTCTTGCAAGTCTGGAAGGTAAAAGTCAGTGTGTTTCTGGTTCCCTTCTCTCTCTCTTTTTGGCATCCATGAAAATAAAAATAAAAAATAAAAAAAAGATTGAGATGATTTCATAAGATGCAGATGGGTAGGTAAAATTACTAATGACCCCACTATTCTAATTCGAAGGGATGATCACACATTGTGGAAGCGAGGGGTAGTTACATTACCGATGACCCCACTATTCGCCTACACTTTGCCAAATAAGAGCTACAAAAAGTAGACATGTCAGTAAAGATGAACGGGAATGGCCTGCATCAGCATCAATCTTCATTGGAATTGAAACTATAAAGGATTCAGAGAAGAGAGAAAAGAGGGAAGAAAGGGCTCAGAGAAGACTACCTGTGTGTTCAGAAACTTGCTTGAGTAAGAGTCCATGTGTCCTTTGATCGATACTCCCAAGGTAAATAAAGCCTACACATTTATTTTATGCTATAAATGAGGTTAGTAAAGGGGTTAGTAAGACAGGATTTGTTAAGTTGTTGACTAGATGAATTTGGTTGCTAAGTTAGGATATGGTATATTAAGTCTTCTAAAGTTAGGAGATATTTGATGCGGCTGGCAACATTTTAGCGGTTATGATTCTAAGTTTAAAAATTTGTGAGTTCCTGCTGTTTTCAAACCTCTTTTTCAGAGAGACTGCCCGTTGGTTTTTCTTGAAGACAAGCAAAAGGGTAAGTCTGGGGGAGTTGATATACCATAAATTGACCCGATTTTACCTGTGGTATATAAGTGTTTTAGATACTATTTACTATAATATAGAGTCTATTTAGAGTATTTACAGGTTCGGGGACGTTTCGGAGGAAAGAGGTGATTTTGGTGTGTCTTGGAGCCTTTTGAGTGCAGAGCTGCACAAACGCATCAGATGTTTAGCTATGGATGAAGACCTTCCCACCGTTGGATTTCACTCATATTTTGAAAAAAGATAGAGCTTTGAGTTAGCTTTCCAATTCCATCGTTTTGGGGTCAATCAGCATCCTGTAGCAGAAGTTATGCCCGTTTTACTGAAGAGTGGTCAGTCTGCCTCGCGAGAGGAAGCTGTCGAGAAGAGGAATGCATATCGATCGATGCAGAACACTGATTATCGATCAATATGGATGTCAGAATATGGGCCAAACATATTTTATGACCCATTGAAGCCCAGGAGCTACCGCAAAGTTACCAAAATACCCTTGGACGACCAGAAATCCTATTTATGTGTTTTCTAAGCCATTGTTGACGGCTACGCTTTCTACACTTTCTATTATTCTATCCTATTGTTTTCTCTTAGGGTTTGGAGAGAAGATAAATTCTCCTTCAGAGATTGATCGGAACTCCATTGGTTTTATCATTGATTTTTATTCTATTATTATTCAGACTATGATTTCTATTATTGCTTCCATGTCTGAGTAATTCTCTTGTTAGGTTTAGGAATTTCATGAGCTTAATGTCAAACTGATAATGAATTAGGATTGCTAGGTTATCTATAGATCTCTACACCAGGGTGATTTGTAATACTAGGATCTGGAGTAGTTAGAAAAGCACGACAGTGTGACTAATTGCTTGAACCTAGAATCATAGGACAATTGAGTGGTACGAAAGTACCATCAATTAACGGAACCCGAGCTCTGCTGGACTAGATACCTAGGCGCATACGATAGTTGGTCTAGAATTATAGTTGAACATAATCGATTAGGTCATTAATGCTTGTATGAGGTAGTATCGATCGATGCTTAGGCCATAGCATCGATCGATGCTCACTCCTTGTTCGGCCGGGACAAAGACTTAGGTATCTGATTAATAATTGCATGTGAAAGCTGGATTACTTGCTTATTATAGTCGAGTTCTAGAATTGAATCTATTAACCTTTAGCATCCTTGTGGTTTTGAATCTCTTGATTGATAAATCCCTAGATCTAGCTATTTTCTTTATTTTTAACAACTCTCTGCCAAGCTGAACAATTGTCTTGTTAATCTTGTTTACTGCTTTATTTACTTATTTATTTACTGTCTTATAATCTATTAGCCTAGCTAAATCATATAACTGTCAGATCTAGTGTGTGCCTTAGCTCCCTGTGGATTCGATCCCTAAGTGCTACAACTCGACCTCTTATTTGAGAGAGTATAAATCACTTCTTAGGGTAAGTTGAGTGATATCAATGAGCTCTTTACAAGGTTAATATCATCCTAGTCCCCTATGCATGATGCAATCCTATATGCTCAAGACTTCTAATATATATATTTTTTCTTTTTTTTATGCAACTAAATGAAAGCTCTAGAGTCAATCCTAATGCAACTACAAGATTCTTTTTGTAATCTTTTCAAAATTTTCAAATTTTTATGATTTTTCTATGCAATAGCTATCTACAAATGCATGCTTATGACAAGAAACACAAGATGATCAGCAACTTGGCACCTCCCCCACACTTAATTCACACGGTCTCTGTGTTTGTTAAGTTGAGAGAAGGGCCAAAAAGAAAACTAAATGCAAAGATAAATGGTATATACAATGGTTATGTGAAGGAGTACCTCTAGGGAGCATGAGAAGAGGCTGATGCCTCACTCTCGGAGTCATCTTCCTCATAGGCGGAGTCGAGTGAAGGTGATTCATATCCTGATTCAGATTGGAGAGCTGGTGGGTTTCTTTTGCGGCGAAGAAGCTGCTTCCTTGTGCGTGGTGCTGAGGGATCTACAAGTGGCCGAGGAGGAGGTGCAAGGAAGGCATCAAGGTTAAAGTTCTCCGGTTTGCAACTAGCCACACCTCCTCTACTCAAAACATCAGCTACTTTCCTCATAAACTGAGCTGAAGCTTCAGCTTGTCTCTTCATGATGAACGGACTTTTCTAGGGTCCTAATCAAATGTTGTAGAATACAAGATGTCAATCCAATTCTAAGAGATTCTAATGCAAAGGGAATGCAAGTTCATGCTTAATCTAAGTGCAATCAAGACGAGAGGATGATTATGAAACTAAGACAATATTAAAAATGCAATAAAAGATTGAACTTTCTTTCTCAATGAGGCAAGAGGTTTCTTGGGACAAGAGAACTGACTTTGGGTGATCAAGGTTCAATCCAAGATGCCAACTTTTCAATCAATCTAATTCCTTATGCCTAGACAACAAAACTAAGAAAGCTCTATCCCTAGATGAATGCTCTTTTGCAATGATCACCCAAGTACACCAAATCCCTTTGGCTGTAATGATCAAAGCAAACATGGAGAATGAGTCTAATAACAATCCTATCTTCTTTGACAACTAATCCCTTAGGCCAAGCAAGCTAAAAGCATAGATGAGTTGGTTCAGGCATTTCATAGAACACCTTCTGGGCATGAAATGCCTATAGCTCTATGTTTGAGAGGCCAACCCAAATATAGCATGAAGAACACCAAATCAATGCAGGGAAAGGATAGATCTAACACTAAGCACCTTAGATCTACACTTAATCCCCCTTAGTCTCCCAAGCCCATGAACCCTAGATAGATCTACTCACTAATAGCCATGGAAAACCTCAAAATCAATGATGATTCAAGGCTAAACATGATTAGAGAAGAAGATAATCTATTAAACACAAAAAAATGAGATAAAAAGGATCAAAGATCAAAACTTTCTTCAAGATCTTATTATGTTTTTGAGAGAAAAGAAGTTAGATCTGTTAATGAGATTACAAGAGTATATATAGGAGGCTTGAAAGCCCTTAAAAACAAAAGAGAAAAGTCCAAAAGTTCCTTGGTGCCACAAGATTTTCGACCAATCAGAAACCAAGAAAAGGAAGAAAGGGAACCACCCGGGTCAGGCAGTGTGGACATGGCCGGGTGTGTGCTGGCCGGGTGTGTTCCAGCGTCCTGAGCTTGCAGCCGTGCGGGTAGAAGGAGTCGGGTAGGTGCTGTCCGGGTGTCTCCATGCGCGGGTAGTAGTGGCCGGGTGGAACGTCCGGGTTGTCCTCATACGCGGCTTCATCGTCCGGGTTGTATTGGCCGCGTGCATTCTTGGCGCTCAGCAGCATCAGGACGTGCGGGTCCTTGTCCTCGGGTGGTACTGGCCGCGTCTGGAACTCATCCAGCATGCGGGTGGAAGCAGCCGGGTAAGGGAGGTTGGGTATCTGCTGGTACGCGGGTAGGAACGGACGGGTGTGCAAGGCCGTCCCATCGATCCGTGCGGGTGCCTCCGCCCGGGTGCTTCCGGGCCGCGTGCATTCTAGGCTTCCAGCACAATCAGGACGTGCGGGTACTTGTCCCCGGGTCGTCCTGGCCGCGTCCTGACCTCGTCCAGGCTTGGTTTGATGGTCGGCCTCGGGTATGCTCACCTGGGTGGAATCGATATGCCCTCAGTGTTTTGATCATAACTCCTCCAATATGGCTCCAAATGACTTGAAATCACTTACATTGGAAAGCTAACTCAAAATTACATGTCTCCACCAAATATTAGCATCAGAAGATATTTCTAAGGTCTCCGTCCATATTCATCTTTAAACTCTTCTTTTTCATAGCAAAACTCCCAAACATCTTCAATATCTCCAAAGTGTGCTCCAACACCTAATAGGGACTTATGAATGCGAAATGAACCTAAATATGCCTAAGGCCTAAGCTAAATGAGCAAAAATGCACAAGATATGATAGCTAAAAACATATAAATATGCAAGACATCACTTCACAGTCCTACTCAGCTCTTTGCACTTGTGTGTGAGCTTGTAGATGGTCCTATCCTGAGCTTTACTCCACCTCTGAAGACTGCTGATATGATCATGAGCCTGGCGAAGGGGACATTGGGGCAGAGAGGCGGTGCACTGGTCAAAGTGGTAACGAGGAGGACCAAAGAGGTGTGCAGTTGCTCTGCTATAGTGACCCTCATCGAACACGGATGCCTTTTCTGCTGCCTTCTTAGCCTCGGGTAAGGTCATGGGACCAAGAGCGCCGTGATGGCCAAGGAAGTGCTGCTGATTGATATCAAATCTGATTGCTCCTGGAGTTCTCAAGGTGGTGAGCTCATAGTTAGGAAGAACCAGCTCAACTGTTGTGGCACCTCTCAAGTAGGAATAGACACACTTCCCATTGAACCTCCCAGAGAAGTAGTGAGCTGACTTCAAGTAGTTTAGATCTATGAAAGAGGGTCTAGTTGCATCATTGCCCAAGCTGATACCAATATGCTGAAGCAAGGGTGTGATCAAGCCACCAATTCCAATATGAGCTTCTGGATCCCTGTTTGTCCCAGCAAAATCTTTGTAGTACATGAGGCGCTTCACAAAGAACCCAACCATACCAAAGTCGGTGTAGAAATCAGTGGGGACGTCGGAAAAGTGAGGAAGTGAGGCATAGTGCTGGATAGCCTGGTGTAGTAAGCGTAAGTCATCTCCATTGACGTTGCTTATCTCTTTTCTTGGGAAGATGGTGTGGACAATCAGCCTATGGAGATAGCGCACAGAAGGATGCCTGATAGAGGTATTCTTGTCTCTGCTGGGGGTTCTATCCTTGCCAGATAACAGCTTGTAGGTGTAGTTTGCAAGGTTCTTTCCTTTTGGAAGCCCTTTCATCTTTGGCAAAGAAGGTTCCTTCAAATCCCTAAAACCAAGCAGTTCCCCAATCTCAGCAAAAGTCATGAAGTAGACTCTCCCATCAATCTTGAACCTGATTCTCCCCCACCCTTGCTTCTCATGAGGCCTAGAGTGAAATGTGGTCTCCAATGTTGCCAAGAATTGGCAGGATACCTCCTTGTGTGTGGGATGAACCATGGAATAGAAACTGCCCATGTTCATGTGGTCTAGCATGTTCTTCATGTCTTGATCAATTTCCAACTCCTTCATCAATCTCACATCAGTAAATCTGGTACGAGGCCAGGAAACACCACGTCTCAATTGCTCTAACAGCTCATCTTCAGTGGGTTTCTTTGTTCTGTCCCTGTGAGCATTGAAATTTTTCGTGGTTGAAGGATCTTGCTCAGCTTCACTACCATCTTCAGAAGATGCTTCTCCATCATTTGCATCTTCTTGCTCCAAGGGAGGAGGTGCCACAATCTTGTTTCTTGGTGCCCTGGCCTTGGTGGGAGGAACTGGTTCTTTGTCACCTCCCTTGGTGCTCTTCTCCAAAACAAAAGATCCCACACTATTGGTTCTTGGCGCTCTAGCTTTCTTGGGAGGGGCATGCTTGTGAGCACCATCAGCCACACTCTCATCAACAGCAATTCTCTTGCCATCCCTTTTTGCCTGTGCTCTCCTTCTTAGCATTGCCAAAGCTTGCTGCCTACGCTCTTCTTCACATTCTGGCATGGAACCCAAGTCTTTCCAAAACTGAGCAGTCTCTCTCTCTGTTTTCTCTTTCTTCTCAGCCTCTATCAATGCTTCATCCTTTCTCCCCACTGGTATCTGGTTGGGTTGGCGGGTCATGCGCGGGTCATGGTGGGTCGTGCGCGGGTCGGACGAGATCGGGTGAGACTCGGGTGTGTCACTCCGCGTCCATACGTCCAAACCTGTGCAGGTCTGATAGCCCGCGTGTTCCACCCCGCATGGTTCCTCTTCCTTCCACGATCGAACCCATGCGGGTAGGACAGCCCGCGCGTTCCACCCCGCGTGGTTCCTCTTCCTTCCATGATCAAACCCGTGCGGGTTTTCTAGCCCGGGTATGGCCACCCGGGTACGAACTCGACCAAATCACATTTTTCATCTTTTTCTCTTCTAACCACTGAACCAAGCCAAACTTTCCAATGCTTACTCCATCTCAAGCACCAGGCCATCACATAGCCAAGCTCCCACCAACTTCCAAGGGACATTTTATTGAAAAGAAAATCCTAATGCAATATTTACGAGGATAGCCATGGGACTTCCTCCCAAGTGAGCTTGTTTAAAGTCACTAGCTTGGCTTTGCCTTCTTTGAGATTAGGCTGGGGAAGGGTCAGAGAGTGGGGTTGATGTCCCATCCTCTGTTGGTGTGGTGACCATGTACTGCTTGATTCTCTGACCATTCAGTGTGAAGTCTCCACCTTGCTTGTTCCAAAGCACAATAGCTCCATAAGGTCTCACTTCCTTAACAACAAATGGACCAGAACATCTTGACTTGAGCTTCCCTGGGAATAACTTCAGCCGAGAGTTATAGAGAAGGACTTGATCTCCAGCCTTGATCTCTCTCTTGAGGATGTGCTTGTCATGAGACGCCTTAGTCTTTTCCTTGTAAATCCTTGAGTTCTCAAAAGCATCCATCCTTATCTCATCCAGTTCTTTGAGTTGAAGAAGCCTCTTTTCCTTGGCACTCTTGATGTCAAAGTTCAGTAACTTAACAGCCCACAATGCCTTGTACTCAAGCTCTACTGGTAAGTGGCAAGCCTTCCCATACACAAGGTTGAAAGGTGTGGTACCCAAGGGAGTCTTGTAAGCTGTCCTATAGGCCCAAAGTGCATCAACAAGCTTATCTGACCAATCCTTCCTCTTAGTCCCAACAATCTTCTCTAGAATGCCCTTGATTTCTCTGTTGGAGATCTCAACTTGGCCACTGGTTTGTGGGTGATAAGGTGTTGCCACCTTATGCTTCACCCCTTTCTTCATTAGAAGCCCTTAAAACAACTTGTTAATGAAGTGTGAGCCTCCATCACTTATCACTACTCTGGGCACTCCAAATCTTGGAAAGATAATGCTTTTGAACATTTTGACCACCACTCTAGAATCATTTGTAGGGCTTGCCACTGCTTCAACCCATTTAGACACATAATCAACAGCCACCAAGATATACTTGTTCCTATATGAAGAAGGAAAGGGTCTCATGAAGTCTATTCCCCATACATCAAACACCTCCACCTCAAGGATTGGGTTTTGAGGCATCTCATTTCTTTTAGTGATGTTCCCTCTCCTTTGGCAAGAGTCACACCTTGAGATGAAGTCTAGTGTGTCCTTGAACATATGTGGCCACCAAAATCCAGCTTGTCAAACCTTGGCCACTGTCTTGAAAGTAACAAAGTGGCCTCCATATGATGATCCATGGCATTCTGTGAGGATCCCATCAACTTCTTCTTCGGCCACTGCCCTTCTATAGAGCTGGTCTCTACAAAGGATGTAGAGAAAGGGTTCATCCCAATAGTACCTCTTCAACTCCTTGTAGAACTTCTTCTTAGCATAATCCTCAAGATTCAATGGCTCCTTTCCAGTGACAAGGTAGTTCACAAAATCAGCATACCAAGGCTCCTTTTCATTAGATGCCTTGACCTCCTCAATCTTCTCACCAGTCTCACAAACTGCAACCACTGCTCTGATAGCCATGATCTGCTCTTGAGGAAGTCCTTCATCAATAGGAATGCCACTCTCAATTCTCAACCTGGAGAGATGATCAGCTACACCATTCTCAACTCCTGGCTTGTCCTTGATCTCAAGATCAAACTCTTGAAGTAGCAAGATCCATCTCAAAAGTCTTGGTTTTGCATCCTTCTTTTCTAAAAGATGCCTCAAGGCTGCATGGTCTGTGTATACAATGACTTTGGAGCCCACAAGGTAACTTCTGAACTTCTTAAAGGCAAAGACTATGGCTAACAACTCCTTCTCTGTTGTGGCATATCTCCTCTGAGCATCATCCAAGGTTTTGTTTGCATAGTATATCACGTGGGTCTTCTTGTCCTTCCTTTGTCCCAAAGACAGCTCCAACAGCATAATCACTAGCGTCGCACATAATCTCAAAAGGGAGATCCCAATGAGGTTGCTGGACAATAGGAGCACCAACAAACTCATTCTTCAGCTTCTTGAAGGCTTCAAGACATTCTACATCAAAGCTGAAAGTGGCTTCTTCGCACAGCAGCCTGGTCAATGGTCTAGCGATCATAGAGAAGTCCTTCATGAACCTCCTATAGAACCCAGCATGGCCAAGAAAGCTTCTGATGTCTTTCACTGTCTTTGGTGGAGGCAAACTAACCATCACTTCAATCTTTGCTCTGTCCACCTCAATCCCCTTTTCTGAAATCTTGTGCCCAAGCACAATCCTTTCTTTAACCATGAAGTGGCACTTCTCCCAATTCAGCACAAGGTTGGTGTCTTCACATCTCTGTAGGACCCTGCACAAGTTGCACAAACAAGCAGAAAACGAAGATCCATAGATAGAAATCATCCATGAATACCTCCACTATATCCTCAATGAGATTCGAGAAGATAGACATCATTGATGTCTTGCATATTTACATGTTTTTAGCTATCATATCTTATGCATTTTTGCTCATTTAGATTAGGCATTAGGCATCTTTAGGCTCATTTTGCATTCATAAGTCCCTATTAGGTGTTGGAGCACACTTTGGAGATATTGAAGATGTTTGGGAGTTTTGTGATGAAAAAGAGGGGTTTAAATATGAACATGGACAGAGGCCTTAAGAATATCTTCTGACGCTAAGATTTGGTGGAGGCATGGCATATTGAGTTAGCTTTCCAATGGAAGTGGTTTCAAGACATTTGGAGTCATATTAGAGAAGTTATGGTCAATTGAATGGAAGCATGTCAAGCCACTCGGGTGAGCACACCCGAGGCCAACCATCAAACCTTGCCTGGACGAGCTCAGGACGCGGCCAGGACGACCCGGGGACAAGCACCCGCACGTTCTGATTGTGTTGGAAGCCTAGAATGCACGCGGCCTTGCACACCCGTCCGTTCTCACCCGCGCATGGAGGCACCCGGGCAGGCACACGCGGCCTGAAGGACCCGCACGTTCTGATGGTGCTGACGCCAAGACACACGCGGTTCAGATCACCCGGACGTCCCACCCGGCCATTCCAGCCCGCGTACCAGCAGACACCCGACCTCCCTCACCCGGCTGCTGCTACCCGCACGGGTTGGACTGAAGAGACGAGCTCAGGACACGACCTCCCTCACCCGGCCTAGAAGACCCGCACTGCCTGATGGCCTGTTGGATGCCGGACGAACCCTCATACCCGGCCAGCCATACCCGGCCTGGTGGAAGGCTATCCGACCAGGGTATCCAAGCTTCTTCCTTTTGGAGCATTTTGATTGGCTTAGACCTTTAATCTTCTAAGGGCTTTTTAGTCATTTTATTTCTATGTGTTTAGGGCTTTGAAGCCTACTATAAATACTCTCATTAACCCAAGTTTGGGACCCATGTTATTTATGATCTAAGAACAAAAACCTTTTGAGAAAAGCTTCATCTTTGATTAATTATCTCATCTCATCTTGTGTTCTTGATTATTTATTTCATCTCCTTTCTTTCTCTATATGTTTAAGCTTGAATCTCTCATGGGTTTAAGAGTAAACATGTGGATTAGTGAGTAGATCCATCTTAGATCTATGGGTTAGGGTGATGGAGAATGATTAAGTGTAGATCCAAGGTGCTTAGTGTTAGATCTATCCTTTCCTTGCATTGATTTGGTGTTCTTAAAGCTATATTTGAGTTGGCCTCTCAAAGTTAGAGCCATAGGCATTTCATGCCCGAAAGGTGTTCTATGAAATGCCTGAACCAACTCATCTATGCTTTTAGCTTGCTTTGCCTAAGAGATTAGTTGTCAAAGGAGCTAGGATTGCTATTAGACTCATTCTCCATGCATGCTTTGATCATTACAGCCAAAGAGATTTGGTGTACTTGGGTGATCATTGCAAAGGAGCATCCATCTAGAGATAGAGCTTGCTTAGTTTTGTTGTCTAGGCATAAGGAATTAGATTGATTGAAAAGTTAGCATCTTGGATTGAATCTTAATCATTTGATATCAAGTCCCTACACCCATGGGTCTCATTCTCCTCATAAGAAAGAAAGCTTCACTCTTTTACTTGCATTTTCAATATTGTCTTAGTTTCATAATCATCCTCTCATCTTGATTGCACTTAGATTAAGCATGAACTTGCATTCCCTTTGCATTAGAATCTCTTAGAATTGGATTGACATCTTGTATTCTACAACATTTGATTAGGACCTTAGAAAAGTCCGGTCATCAAATTGGCGCCGTTGCCAAGTTCTAAGTTGATTTTGACATTGGGATTTAGTCATTTGCTTGAGACTAAGTCATTTTTATTTTTTATCTTGTGATATTGGTTCTTGCCTCTTCTATCTTTGACTTTCAGGTGTATGATCACAAGAAGCAGAGGGGCATCCAACTTGGTTTCTACTGTTGAAGAGATTGCTGCACTTGAGAGGGAGATAGCAAGACAAAGAAGAGAAGTAGAGCAACAGGCTCATCTTCAACGGTTGGGGTTTGAGATGGAAAATCTGCCTCAAGATGGTGATGTCCTAGGGGGCAATGGTCCAAGAGCTGACAATCCTAGACCACCATGCCAGCCACATCACCAACCACGCCAAGCAAGAGCCATTGGAGCCTATGACCAACCTCACATTCATGGTCATCGGTTGGGAATCAGAGCACCAGCTGTGGAGAACAACAACTTTGAGATCAAATCGGGCTGCTGCATTTGATTGAGAACAACAAGTTTCATGGCCTTGCTGTGGAGGATCCCCTTGATCACTTGGACACATTTGATAGCTATTGTAGCTTGTCCAAGATTAATGGAGTCTCTGTTGGGGTCAAAATCGGTCAATGACGAAATCGTCACCCGAAAATCCTCAAAAGAAAAGCCAAGAGACGATCAAATCCAAGAAACGGGTCGTCGCTCGATAAAATTCACGGAAGGCCCGTCCACTCCCATCTGGCGCCAATGGCGAGGGTCCTGGCGCCCATCCGTGCGATCATCTCATGATCTCGGGCAATGGCAGCATCTTGGTCCCTTGAAACCCATGTCTGGATTGTTGACTTGAAGAAAGAAATGGAGCCAAAGGAGGAGTTGGGTTGAGTTTGGGTCTTGTACAAGAATAGGGCAAGACTTCCAGAGATTGTCTGTCAGGCTTCAGGAGTGTTCTGGAAAGGCTTCAGAGGAGTCTAAGAGTGTCCTGAAGTCTGTGCAAAGATAGGGTTTAAGTCCAGGAGGGACTGAGACACCATTTGGAGAGAATTGGGTGATGGTGCAAAGATAGGGCGTCCCGGAGGTTCGGGCGGTACGGACGGTGCAAACTTAGGGCGACCCAATTCATGTATGGATCAACCATTTGAGAAGTCTGGGAGTTGGTGCAAAAATAGGGCGAGGTACGGACAGGCGGTCCGTACCATCGACCGTACTTGCTCCGGATCAACCTGAAATGAAGAAGTGCAAAGATAGGGCGTCGGTTCAGCATGAAGAGATGCAACTTGATCTGGCTGAGCTTATGGACGTGTGTGGATAAGGTCAGGCTGTCATGAGCTGGCATGAGCTGTAAAGTGAAGGCAAAGAAGACCATGTATCTAGCCAAAGAAGTGGAAAGATACATGGGAGCCTATGAGGAGCCAATGAGAGAGCAGCCTTCCCTTTGACCAGTTTGAATCAACCAATCAGCATCCATCACGTCCTCAACAACCCACCAGACTCCATCCTAGCCATCCATTTCTATTCAGTCACTTTTATCCATTAGATTTAGGTTTATAATGTTGCAAACTTGTAAAGCCTATATAAGGCATGTGTATGGACGAATTTGTAACTCTTAAGTGAGTAAGGGGGGCTTCCCCTCTCCACTTCATAATCTCTATTCTGGTTACCAATCTCTCTAGTCTCTTAATCTCTTGTTCTTAGTCTCTTATACACTTATCTACACACCTAAACAAACTCTCATCTATCTCTCTCTCTAAATCGCCATTAACAAACTCTTGTTGCTCCATTGGAGTTCTTACACACACACACACACACTTATAGAGTTGAGATCTCTTGTAAAAACTCACATGGTATCAGAGCAAGGTTCATCTGAATCTGGTTCTTGCTTCTGCTAAGCTCAAGGCTCACTCTCATGTCATTTCCAAACCAAGAAGAAGCTACTGTCCAGCCTGCTGTTCAACCTCTTCAAGAAGATGGTGTGCTCATCCATGGCGTCCAGAAGCTGTCCTTGGTCGTTCTCCACTCTCTCATGGTCTCCCTTGAAGAAAGAAGGCCATTGGAAGCATGCCCAAGCCATTCTTATTCACTGTCTAAGAAGAAAGGTGAAAGCTTTCAACTTGGATCTGGTGTGGAGAGTACAAACATGAAGAAAGGTGGGATTTTTGACATGGAGGGTTTAAGAGGATGGTCCATGGAAGAAGGAGATGTTGGGGTCGACACCAACAGCTCAAACCTTGCCATGTACCATGGAGATTCAAGGAACTAGCACAAGTTCCTTGGCTGTGAGCTGAATCTCTTTCCCTTTAGTTAAAAGCTTGAGCATATGATCTGATTGTGATGTTGTGTTGTTGATTGAAACCTGAGGATTGTTTAAGATTGCAAATTAAAATGATTTGAATCTGTCCCTGGTTGCTTGAAGAGTATTGTTAAGTGGTTGAGAGTGTTTAAAAATGCTTAGAGAGTTGTTTAAAAAATGCTTAACCTGATTCTTGTATGAGTTGTGCTGAGATGACTGATTGTATTATATTTTTCAGTAGCTTTCATATCTTGATATCACTTAAGGTTGAAGCATGGTGTGTGAGATTGCATATGCATAACTCTGGTTCATTGTGATGCTTGTTTAGCTTGCATACATGTATTGAAACCAACTTAAAGTTGATGCATTGTGTCTTGAAGTTACCTTACATTGAGGCACTAGATTCATGTCTAGTAGCTGAGTAAAGGAGCTGTCAAGAGTTGCCTAAGTAACTTGTAATGAGTCTGTGATGATCATGCTAGTACTTAGAGAGTTTAGCTTGCAAAGATGTGAACTTGATTGTCTTGTTTGATCTTGCATTGCTTTAAAAGACATTGGTGTTCAAGCTTGATGATTCATCAAGGACTGACCCAATGCACCTATGATTAATCTTTGCTGGAGTTTGAGTGGTGTTTCAGGTTCACAGGAAGTGTTCTTAGTTCATCACCAATCCAAGTGGAGAGTTGCTCTCTACAATGGTGTATCTCCGTGGATGAGTTGTTCACAGCCTATGCATCAGAGCCTACACAAAAGATGTACATTCCTGAGCATAGACAGGAGAGGACACACATTGAAGAGAAGAAAAGAAGTTGGTGGCAGCTACTTGCCTACATTTCAGAGCCTACACAAGAAGTGTATATTCCTGGGTGTAGAGAGGGAGCCAGCACACTGAAAGAAGAATGAAGACTTACTGAAGCTCACTTCCAAGCTTGGACCCTCATTCTATCCAAGCTTGAGGAGGGGAGTTAAGTGAGCAGAAGTAGAAGGCCAGTGCAAGCAACTGATGGAGAAGGAGTCATCCGACTGTGGGAAGAACAAGAGAGTGTTCAGAGCACTCTTGGCTTTGTGTGAAGATGATGGAGCTACACAATCAAGGAGGCTTCTAGTGTGAGCAGTCTGAAGAGGTAGCTGAAGGTTCCACAAGCATTCCATGGAGATGGCAAGTTCAGAAGGTGCTGCAAGGGTCTGATGGTGTAATCATGAAGCTGCTCTCCCAAGCTTGACTTGTTCCACATGGTCAAGCTTGAGGGGGAGTGTTGAGAAGGCTTCAATGATCACATAGAAGCCAGTTCAAGAAGGTTGATGACAGTGAGCAAATGTGGAGGTTCAAGAAGCTCTCCTTCCAAGCTTGACTTGTTCCACATGGTCAAGCTTGAGGGGGAGTGTTGAGAAGGCTTCTTGAAGAGAGACACAAGTACTTGATACTCTTTGGAGGATGATCTGATGGTTCCATATGAAGCTAGAAGAAGATCAGGCCGTGGGAAGAGTACAAGATGAGTTGGTGATGAGCAAGGGAAGATGTGATCAACCTTGCATCACATGAGGGCCATGATCCAGAGCCTTTGTTTTCCTTACATTGCTGGTAAGGCACAAAGACTCACTGGCCAATCCCCAGGCCTTGAGGAATCTACTCTTTTTCCCTTACAAGGTTTTGTCCCAAAGGGTTTTCCTTGTAAGGTTTTTAACGAGGGGATTCTTCAAGGTTCCAAGCTTGACTTAGGATCACCTAGAGTCAAGCTTGAGGGGAAGTGTTAACTTGAAGAAAGAAATGGAGCCAAAGGAGGAGTTGGGTTGAGTTTGGGTCTTGTACAAGAATAGGGCAAGACTTCCAGAGATTGTCTGTCAGGCTTCAGGAGTGTTCTGGAAAGGCTTCAGAGGAGTCTAAGAGTGTCCTGAAGTCTGTGCAAAGATAGGGTTTAAGTCCAGGAGGGACTGAGACACCATTTGGAGAGAATTGGGTGATGGTGCAAAGATAGGGCGTCCCGGAGGTTCGGGCGGTACGGACGGTGCAAACTTAGGGCGACCCAATTCATGTATGGATCAACCATTTGAGAAGTCTGGGAGTTGGTGCAAAAATAGGGCGAGGTACGGACAGGCGGTCCGTACCATCGACCGTACTTGCTCCGGATCAACCTGAAATGAAGAAGTGCAAAGATAGGGCGTCGGTTCAGCATGAAGAGATGCAACTTGATCTGGCTGAGCTTATGGACGTGTGTGGATAAGGTCAGGCTGTCATGAGCTGGCATGAGCTGTAAAGTGAAGGCAAAGAAGACCATGTATCTAGCCAAAGAAGTGGAAAGATACATGGGAGCCTATGAGGAGCCAATGAGAGAGCAGCCTTCCCTTTGACCAGTTTGAATCAACCAATCAGCATCCATCACGTCCTCAACAACCCACCAGACTCCATCCTAGCCATCCATTTCTATTCAGTCACTTTTATCCATTAGATTTAGGTTTCTAATGTTGCAAACTTGTAAAGCCTATATAAGGCATGTGTATGGACGAATTTGTAACTCTTAAGTGAGTAAGGGGGGCTTCCCCTCTCCACTTCATAATCTCTATTCTGGTTACCAATCTCTCTAGTCTCTTAATCTCTTGTTCTTAGTCTCTTATACACTTATCTACACACCTAAACAAACTCTCATCTATCTCTCTCTCTAAATCGCCATTAACAAACTCTTGTTGCTCCATTGGAGTTCTTACACACACACACACACACTTATAGAGTTGAGATCTCTTGTAAAAACTCACATGGATTGTCCGAGATCTACAATGAGTCTTCCGTAAAGCCTTCCCGATTGTTTAAAAGATTCATCTTTTAACACATCTAAAACTCGGAGCCACATTGCTCGCATCCTCGACGACGGAAAATCTGCAGATCCAAGTCCATCTCAAATCCCGATACTCGCGGAATCTCGTTGGATTAGAAACGATTATCTCGAAATCTACGGCTAGAGACCCTCCCAAACTCAAAAGATTTCCCGCAAACGACTGACGAGGGAAAGATCGAACAACGAAAAAACCACAGACGGCAAGACGCCTGGCACCGGCGGCACGCGGGACGCGGGATGGCGCCGGCGGCACCCCGGCCTGGCGCCAGCGGCACGCGGGACGCGGGCTGGCCTGGCGCCGCGGCACGCGTGGACGCGGGCTGGCCTGGCGCCGGCGGCACCCCGGCCTGCGACGGCGGCACCCCGGCCTGGCGCCGGCGGCACCCCGGCCTGGCGGCCGGCGGCACACCGCCGCCTGGCGCCGGCGGCACCCCCGGCCTTGCGCCGGCGGCACCCCGGCCTGGCGCCCGGCCGGCACGCCGGGACGCGGGCTGGCCTGGCGCCGGCGGCACGCGGGACGCGGGCTGGCCTGGCGCCAGCGGCACCCCGGCCATGGTGCCGGCGGCATGCTGGCTCGGGGCTGGCCTGGGCGCCGGCGGCACCCCGGCCTGGCGCCGGCGGCACGCGGGACGCGGGCTGGCCTGGCGCCGGCGGCACCCCGGCCTGGCGCCGGCGGCACGCGGGACGCAGCCTGGCCTGGCAACCGGCGGCACCCCGGCCTGGCGCCGGCGGCACCCCGGCATGGCGCCGGCGGCACGCGGGACGCGGCACCCGGCCTGGCGCCGGCGGCACCCGGCCTGGCGCCGGCGGCACCCGTCACGCGGGCCGGCCTGGCGCCGGCGGCACCCCGGCCTGGCGCCGGCGGCACCCCGGCCTGGCGCCGGCGGCACCCATCGCGCGGGTCGGCCTGGCGTCGGTCCGCGGCCCTCGTCCCGGTCTCGGTCCTATCATGCCCGGTTTGATCCCATCTTAGCTTGTTCGGATCAATCTACGCAAGTTTGGTATGATCACGGTTACTCTAGAACGCCACTTTCTCGACTAAACAAGGAATTGAGGTTCCTTCGGAAACACCGAAACCTTCAAAGACTGTCCTTTCGAAAAACCGTAAAAATGCCTAAACGGCCCAACGTGGCCAAAACGGCCCACGTACGATTTTCCGAAAAGGAAGGATAACTATGACGGTTTATCTTTATCCTCACATAAGAGATAAATGTCAAGTTTCCAGAAGATAAATATCAAGTTTCCAGAAGATAAATGTCAAGATTTCCGAAGATAAATGTCAAGTTTCCCGATAAACACGAAGATGGACGAAAATGGAAAAAGCCCGACTCAGCCCGCGAGAAGATAGACCGTCATGGGAGGAGTATATAAGGAGAGCTTTGAGCAAGAAGCAAACCAGATCAAAAACTTTCAAGCACTTAGCACTTAGAGGGATTTAGCATTCTTTTCTGTTTTCACTAGCGAGCTGCGACTCAACTAGGATAGACTTAGGCGACCAGACTAGCGGACTCCTCGACAGCCCTTACGGCCGATTTCTTTTCTTGTTGTACACGCTCAAACGAGAATTCAGAAATAAGATCTCTTTCGCTCAACTTTTACGATTTCTATTTTCGCAACTTCTATTTTTATTGATTGTTTCGTGTGCGGCCCAGCAGATATCCGGGACCTTCAAGGAAGATCGGGTTAACTCGGTTTTCCTCCATAAATCTTTATCGGAAATTGACGGTGCGAATTTCGGTTCCCACAGTCTCTGAAGATGCTTTCAAGCTGAGGTTGTTTCCATTCTCTTTGGGAGACAAGGCACATCTATGGGAGAAGGCTGTTCCAAGTGACTCTATCACTACTTGGAATGAGTGCAAGAGGGCATTCCTAGAGAAATTCTTCTCTACCTCAAGAACAGCCAAGATCAGAAATGAGATCTCTAGCTTTCAGCAGAAGAACCTTGAGAGCTTTTGTGAGGCATGGGAGAGGTTCAAAGGCTATTGGTCTCAATGCCCACATCATGGTTTCACCAAGGAGAGTTTGCTTAGTACCTTCTACAGAGGTGCTCTACCAGAGTTCAGGAGCAGATTGGACACAGCCAGCAATGGGTTCTTCTTGGGCAGAACTGAGCAGGATGCTGAGGAGCTGGTGGAAAACATGGC
Source organism: Brassica juncea (assembly GCA_018703725.1). Taxonomy (NCBI): domain Eukaryota; kingdom Viridiplantae; phylum Streptophyta; class Magnoliopsida; order Brassicales; family Brassicaceae; genus Brassica; species Brassica juncea. Next base: position 32,542 of record JAATWR010000103.1, read on the forward strand.
CAGGAGTGACTCACTCTACAGTGAGGAGCATGATAGGGCCAACAGAGGCACTGATGAAGATGATCCGCACACAAGAAAGGCCCTGAAATCTCTCCAAGAAAAGTTGGACAAGCTTCTTGTAGAGAAGGCTAAGCAAGAGCAGCTTAACTCCATTGGGAACCAGCAACAGAATCAGCCTGCTAGAACTACTGAAGTTCATGGTGTAGAAGGTCAAGAGGAGCTGTGCTCCATCAATTCTAATGGCACATGGTATAGGAAAGAGCCTAACTTCCAATACCAAAACAGCTACCAGCAAAGACCTTACTACAACAATCAACAAGGAGGATACCAAGCCAACCAGCCTACTCAGCCCCAAGGAAGCTCTTCTCAAGCTCAGGTTCCAAGTTCAAACCTGGAGTCCATGTTCAAACAACTCTTAGAAGCTCAAGAGAATAATGCTAGGAGCATTGGAGATGAGTTCAAGTAAATCCATGCCAAGATTGATGGAACTTATTCTGATCTCAACAACAAGTACATGCAACTTGCCTATCACCTCAAAGCTTTGGAGAGCCAAGTTGCATCCATGTCTTCATCCTCCAAGAATCCAATGGGATCTCTACCAGGGAAACCAGAGAAGAACCCTAAGGAGACTTGCAATGTCATCCTCTCCACTTCTTCACGGATTGCATTGAGTGATCATAAGAATGATGTTGATGAGATTGAGAGGCTAGTGTTTGGAGATCTGATTGAAAATGATAAGAGACTGGTTGTGGCCACAGCTGAAGCTAGAGTTGTGAGGAGAGCTGATAAGAAGGTTCAAGGAAAGATTCTGAAGGTTGATGAGCCTATGGTTGAAACACAAGTTGAGAAGAGTGCTAACCTCAAGCTGAAAGAAGTGGAGCAAGGCGAAACTGAGTTTGAGCTATCACCATATGATAAGCTCCCCTTTCCCCAAAGAGTTCTCACCAAAGCTCAAAAGAAAGTGATCTCAAAGTTTAGGAAGGATCTTAGTGATATTGGAGTCAAGCTTCCAGAGATATCAGGTATGCGTGAAGCTCATGTCCAGATGATGCTCATCAAGGACATTCTCACCCACCAAGCTGAAGTGGCTGAAATTTTGGACATCTCACTTCTGAAGATTGATCCACCAAGCCCTCCCAACTCCCTCCCTAAACTTGAATCTCAAGGAAAGTTCACCTTGTCTTGCTCTCTTGGTCAACTACATATGGATGATGCTCTTGTTGATAGTGGTGCTAGTGTGAATGTCATCTCCTTGGATATGGTGCAGAGTATTGGGATTGAAAGCATGGAAACAGATACTTCTCCTCTCACCTTTGGAGATTCCTCTTCTACAACCCCACTTGGCATAATCAAGGACTTTCCTTTGAAGATTGGGTCCTGCACCATACCTATTGACCTCACTGTTTTGAAGATGGCATCTGAAGAAAGAGTCCCTTTGATCCTTGGCACTCCTTTCCTCACAACAGTTGGAGCTTGCATTGACTTTCCCAACCAGAAGGTCACCCTCATGCATGTCAACAAAGCTGTCTCATATCCTCTCCAACCTCCAATAGAATCAGACTATTGTGGGACAATCACTTGTGATGCACACGCTATTGAGAAGCCCAAAGATGAAGAGGTTGTTGGTAAGATAGAAGTTCTTGATGGAGAGTCCTCTAAACAGAAGTGTGGTGAGCACTTGGAAAGTGCTAGAAAGGAGGGGATGAGTGGAGTCTCAAAGGCCACTCATGGCAAGAAGAAGATAGTGAAAGAGCCTCATCCTCCTCTTGATTTGCTCACACACACTCTCACTCTCCATCCAAAGAAGCTCAAGGATGGAGCCATTGAGTACAAGATCAAGCATAAGGGCAGATCCACACCATTCTCAAGTGCTAGAGCCATCATTACTCCTCAGCTCCAAGATGACCCTATCAAGCTTCAAGAGCTTCTCTCTCAGGTCCTCACCATCACACTTGAAGGTGGGAAGGATCCTGTAAGACCCGATCCCGGCCAACTAGGCCGCGGTCGACGCCTTACGTCGCTCGGTCCATACACTGACCGAACCTCTAAATTTTTTTCGCCCTTTATTTAAAACATCGCCCATAGGCGAGGGCTAACTCAGATCTAAGCTCAAGACTACCGTAGTCAATTCTTAGCTTAGATCAAATCAACACAGACGCAGCGGAATAACAATTATATCCATTGGTCTACAACCAATCTAGCACTGGTCCGGTCAAATCACCCTAGCCTTGGTTAGTATACACAGCTACCACTAGCTCCAAAGGGTCGATCCTGAACCAGACCAATTCATACAAATCCGAGGTTCCATTCCCCTAATCCATTCTATCTAGATCTAAGCAACATTGCTAGATCATACCTTTGCCACATCCACGGAGCTTTTTAGCTCTTTGTCTCAGCTGACTTAGCTTGCTTATACCTGCATAAACTCTTCCCTTGGGTACTTAGTCATTCAGCCAACCATCCCCACAGACTAAGTACCTTCGGGAAGTCTTCAGCTGCAAAAACGACCTCAAGCAAACATGCTCCAAAAATTAATTAAAATTCATGACAAATACTGATAATTCCCCACTAAGAGGAATCCACAATCAGATTGATCAGAACCGGCCTAATTTACATAGAATTTGGCCAAATCCCACTAAACCGGCCATAACTGACCACCATCAAACCGGCCTGATAAATCCAATCAAATCACATGATAAATCATGATAAATCCTCACTAAGAGGAATCCATGGTCGGATCCCATCAATTCCATCCAGAACTATGAGATCCAGACCTAGCTGCCCAACCAAGGCCATGGAGAGTTCCACTGAACTGGCCAAGGCCTGGTTTAGTACCACCATGTCTCAGGCGTGTGCTTCCCTGTAACCAAGTCCTTTGATGGACTAACAAGGCCCATCAGATCCTAAGTCAATCAACAAACCACCCCACATGACTCAGAACTGATGAGTCTTCACACTTCCTAACCGGCCATGGAACCATGTCCCAATGAACCCGATCAGTCTAGCTCATACAACCGGTGCATCCTTTGATCACTTAGCTCAGACACCTTGATCCATCAACCAAGGATAAGGTCGTCCATCCTTGCCCATGATCAGATCACACACGGCCTTCCTTGTATAAACACACCCAGCACAATACTTGTGGTCTACACCACCTAGTATTGGCTATACTCTTCCTCATGGCTCTTAGCCAATCATTCACACCTAGCTTACCAACACCAAGGCTGATAACTAGCATGCCTTAATTTCACTATATCATAGTGACACGTCCTGGATTCATAGAGAATGCAAGACCATAGATCCGGTTCACCCATGATCCACCATGAATCACTAACCGATGTGTGGCTTCTATCCATCATCCCACATGGATGAATTAGATCAACTAAGATCCACCCCTTTCCTCACAGTCCTGTATCCCTACAATACATCACAATATCTGGTCTCCAAGGGCGTGCCATACTTGGCCTCATTCGCACCTCAAGAGACATAAACATAAACTAGAAAGTAATCATAAGCATGTTACCTCATCAATGATGATTGTAGATCTTGTGTCATCCTTTATGAGGGACGACCATACTCCTCTTGATCACACTTCCATCAATACTTATCATATACTTCCAGTAATGATAAGATTCATTCAATGGTCGTGCCCCCCCTTTTATACCATGGAACTCCCATGGAACCAGTTTCTGCACTGCATCCACCTTTGAGGCTGTGTTGGCCTTTGGGAGTGGAGTCCGGCCTTCTCCCTTCTCCTCTGACCATTTGCGTGTGTTACCAGGACACAGAGGAAGCCTTTGATGTGTTCATCCATGATCAAACACCACCCAAAGGTCGTGCATCACTTCCCCCTTCAGTGTCCAAGAAACTGCCTTTCTACACACATCTGCCTTCAAGGCTGTCTCAGCCCTTAGAAGTTAGATCCGGCCTCCTATCTTCTCTCCAGGCTATTTGCGTGTCTTCTATGGATGTAGAGGAAGCCCAGGGCATGGCAAACAATAATCAAAACTCACCAGAGGGTCTTTCTCAACTCCCCTCTTGATTGCCCTCAAACCTGCCCCTTTGCTGCCTTCACATCTCTCTCTCTTTTTCTCTGGAAGTTGTCTGAGTTCTCTGTCTTATTCCCTGAATACTTTCGACAGAGACAAAGAAAAATAGAAGGGAAATCGATCCCCAACCGTCCATAACCGCCTGGGAGGCAGTTACCAAGTCCTTAGATCCAAAAGGGCAGTTTCTCCCTTTCTCAACCGCCCGTAACCGCCCTTTGGCAGTTTCTTTCTTTTCTTCCTTTCCACAAAATCGTCCACTGAGCCTTAGCTCACACTCCTGGAAGCTTGCCAACTCCCTGGTCCATGCCTAAGACAAACCACCTTGCACCCGGACCATCGGCTCACCCCGTAACCGCCTGACCCGACCACACTGGTCCGGACCAGAACACTTCCTCCAACTGAGTTGAGCTGAATACCAACTGCTCCCAGCTGAGTGAGCTAGTCCTCCAGCTCCTGTGAGATGATCACACTTAGGTGAGCTATCTTCCAGCTGCACCTAGCTGATCGAGCTTGATCCAGACCTCGTCCAGCTCCCGGATCACTCGTCCAGCTCCTTTACACTTGTTTCTTTCACATCCTAGTTAAGTCTCAGCTTCCTGATGCCCTTAACCTTCCTTATTGGACCATGATACGCTTGTCTCAAGGTCTTACGACCTGACTGGTGCGTCTCCTCGCACCATGGTCCGTCCGGACGATCCTATCTAGGATCGGGGACATGACAAGTCTCCCCCACTTAGGATGGATTCGTCCTCGAATCCAGTGGTGTTGACGTCTTGTCTCATGACAAAGGTTCCAACCGAACTCTTTGCATTTGGAACATGGAGCATGCTCGATTGGTTCTCCCTAACCAATTTGTTGCATCTCCGTCCTTGTTCCTTCTCACTGACCACATTTTGATCATCATAAATACAAGTCTCCCCCACTTGCTAGAGATTTAATCCAAAATCTTATCAAGTGGTCCATCCTTTGGTCCATCAAGCACCCATACAAGGACATGACTTGTGTTACAGGCCCAACTCTCCAGGTTGCGGTTCTAGTAAACACCAAGTCTATTACTCTCTGAATCTAGTCCACGACTAGATCATATTCAGTTCTTAAGAACATACTGCGTAACCGGGCCTTAGTAGATCTATCCAATCTCCAAGCCACTCGCTGTACCAGTCAAGTCTTAAGAACTTGTTCCAATCTTTAGGCTTCTCGTTCTACCACGAGTCCTAACAGATTGTTCAGTTTACGTAAGTCCTTCCCAGACACCAAGGTTTATGATTCCAGCCACAAATTACCGGATCATTCCTTAACCAGCCACAGCCTTTCCCAGCTTGGCCATATTGCGATCTTAGTCTATACAAGACTAAACCGCCTCAACTTAACTTCTGTCCATCACTGGACTTTGTTATATTCCGATCCTGGTCCATTTAGGACGTGATCATATTCCGGTCCTGGTCCACTTAGAGACTCGACCGTGCATTCCGACCATAGATCCATCTCCGAGTAGGTCGTGTCTTGATCCTCATCCCTTACCGGACTTGATCATAATACGGTTCTGGTCCACTCCAGGACTCAATCATATCAATCAATACACAGCCTGAAGCTACCATCTTTCTGTTTCACAAAAAGAACTGGTGCTTCCCAAGGAAATACACTATGGCGTATGAAACCCTTATCAAGCAACTCCTCAAGTTGCTACTTTACTCAGCCATTTCGGCTGGTGCCATACGATACGGACTTTTGGACATTGGGGCCGTTCCAGGTTTTTGGTTCGATCATGAACGGGTCAGTCCTGCCAGGGGGCACACCCTACAGCGCCCGAAACACATCCTTGAACTCATGAACCAACGGTATCCCATCCGGACCACCACCCCCTACGACCTCATTAGTGTAAATGGTAGCAAATAATGCCTCACAACCATTTCCAAGCATCCTTTCCACCGGAATTGCTGAAACCACTAAACAACAAGAGGTCGGCTTAATACCTTGGAACCTGATCGGGGGTCCAAACTCATTCTCAAGCTGCACCATTCCACGGTGACAATCAAGAGTTGCCCGATTCTTTCCAAATTAGTCCATGCCTAAGATCATCTCATGATTCTTTAGGGGGACAATAATCAGATCTACAGGCATCGGCCTGTCCAGGATCACAGTCAGATCTACAGGCATCGGCCTGTCCAAGATCACAATCAGATCTACAGGCATCGCCTTTCCAAGATCACAATCAGATCTACAGGCATCGGCCAGTCCAAGATCACAATCAGATCTACAGGCATCGGCCTGTCCAAGATCACAATCAGATCTACAGGCATCGACCTGTCCAAGATCACAATCAGATCTACAGGCATCGGCCTGTCCAAGATCACAATCAGATCTACAGGCATCGGCCTGTCCAAGATCACAATCAGATCTACAGGCATCGGCCTGTCCAAGATCAAAATCAGATCTACAGGCATCGGCCTGTCCAAGATCAAAATTAGATCTACAGGCATCGGCCTGTCCAAGATCATCACTGGAATGTCCTTAACCAGACCTAGTGAGTTCATAATCTGCCGTCCGGCCACACTCACTTTGTCAGAACCATTCCAGTTCCAACCCGGAACATACCCTTTTCGATCATATCTGGACTCACAAAACCATGTGTAGCTCCAGCATCAAAAAGTGCGTGTGTTTCGACACCACCGATCATTAAGTACCTATATGAGTAAGATCTCGGTTTGATCCCACATTTGGAAAACGTCCCATACCATTCTCCAAAGCATCACACTTCTGTGAACGTCCCATCCCATTCACAAAAGTGTTTATAGTATACCTCAATCCTCATCATACTAAGATACTTAAGATCGTGTTTCTAATTCCTCTTGGAATTGATCAATTCCATTCATTCAATCTTAAGGAATCCTACCTTGGTTTACACTGAGTCCAAGCTGATCCATCTGATCACAAGCCCACTCATGTACTAGCCAGGTAGCGTCTCCCTTAGACCAACATGAAACACCGCATATGCTCACATGTTTTGAACAGCCACCAAGGAAAAACACTAACCCCCAAGAGAGTGTTGCACGTTTCTTTCAACCTAACCCACTCTCTGGTCCATGTTACTTCCCTGGCCCAGGTCGTCCATACAAAGATCTTGCATTGCGTCCATCATCTAATCTGTCTATTACTTCCAAATAACTAGATAACTAACCTTTCTGTTTCCAAGGTCTTGCCCTTGGAGAGTGCATCTTGGCTAAGCCAGTGCATCTTGGCTAAGCCAGCTCATCTTGGAACTTCCCCGTTCACAAGCATGAAACCCAACCTAACCTCAACTCCCACTTGGCTCACCACAGCTAAGGTTCCAAGTCATCTCAGTTTTCAGAAATAATTTCGGTTTGGAACTCAACATCTTTGAGCAATGTCCTTAACAGGATCAAGCATGCTCTGATACCAACTTGTAAGACCCGATCCCGGCCAACTAGGCCGCGGTCGACGCCTTACGTCGCTCGGTCCATACACTGACCGAACCTCTAAATTTTTTTCGCCCTTTATTTAAAACATCGCCCATAGGCGAGGGCTAACTCAGATCTAAGCTCAAGACTACCGTAGTCAATTCTTAGCTTAGATCAAATCAACACAGACGCAGCGGAATAACAATTATATCCATTGGTCTACAACCAATCTAGCACTGGTCCGGTCAAATCACCCTAGCCTTGGTTAGTATACACAGCTACCACTAGCTCCAAAGGGTCGATCCTGAACCAGACCAATTCATACAAATCCGAGGTTCCATTCCCCTAATCCATTCTATCTAGATCTAAGCAACATTGCTAGATCATACCTTTGCCACATCCACGGAGCGTTTTAGCTCTTTGTCTCAGCTGACTTAGCTTGCTTATACCTGCATAAACTCTTCCCTTGGGTACTTAGTCATTCAGCCAACCATCCCCACAGACTAAGTACCTTCGGGAAGTCTTCAGCTGCAAAAACGACCTCAAGCAAACATGCTCCAAAAATTAATTAAAATTCATGACAAATACTGATAATTCCCCACTAAGAGGAATCCACAATCAGATTGATCAGAACCGGCCTAATTTACATAGAATTTGGCCAAATCCCACTAAACCGGCCATAACTGACCACCATCAAACCGGCCTGATAAATCCAATCAAATCACATGATAAATCATGATAAATCCTCACTAAGAGGAATCCATGGTCGGATCCCATCAATTCCATCCAGAACTATGAGATCCAGACCTAGCTGCCCAACCAAGGCCATGGAGAGTTCCACTGAACTGGCCAAGGCCTGGTTTAGTACCACCATGTCTCAGGCGTGTGCTTCCCTGTAACCAAGTCCTTTGATGGACTAACAAGGCCCATCAGATCCTAAGTCAATCAACAAACCACCCCACATGACTCAGAACTGATGAGTCTTCACACTTCCTAACCGGCCATGGAACCATGTCCCAATGAACTCGATCAGTCTAGCTCATACAACCGGTGCATCCTTTGATCACTTAGCTCAGACACCTTGATCCATCAACCAAGGATAAGGTCGTCCATCCTTGCCCATGATCAGATCACACACGGCCTTCCTTGTATAAACACACCCAGCACAATACTTGTGGTCTACACCACCTAGTATTGGCTATACTCTTCCTCATGGCTCTTAGCCAATCATTCACACCTAGCTTACCAACACCAAGGCTGATAACTAGCATGCCTTAATTTCACTATATCATAGTGACACGTCCTGGATTCATAGAGAATGCAAGACCATAGATCCGGTTCACCCATGATCCACCATGAATCACTAACCGATGTGTGGCTTCTAACCATCATCCCACATGGATGAATTAGATCAACTAAGATCCACCCCTTTCCTCACAGTCCTGTATCCCTACAATACATCACAATATCTGGTCTCCAAGGGCGTGCCATACTTGGCCTCATTCGCACCTCAAGAGACATAAACATAAACTAGAAAGTAATCATAAGCATGTTACCTCATCAATGATGATTGTAGATCTTGTGTCATCCTTTATGAGGGACGACCATACTCCTCTTGATCACACTTCCATCAATACTTATCATATACTTCCAGTAATGATAAGATTCATTCAATGGTCGTGCCCCCCCTTTTATACCATGGAACTCCCATGGAACCAGTTTCTGCACTGCATCCACCTTTGAGGCTGTGTTGGCCTTTGGGAGTGGAGTCCGGCCTTCTCCCTTCTCCTCTGACCATTTGCGTGTGTTACCAGGACACAGAGGAAGCCTTTGATGTGTTCATCCATGATCAAACACCACCCAAAGGTCGTGCATCACTTCCCCCTTCAGTGTCCAAGAAACTGCCTTTCTACACACATCTGCCTTCAAGGCTGTCTCAGCCCTTAGAAGTTAGATCCGGCCTCCTATCTTCTCTCCAGGCTATTTGCGTGTCTTCTATGGATGTAGAGGAAGCCCAGGGCATGGCAAACAATAATCAAAACTCACCAGAGGGTCTTTCTCAACTCCCCTCTTGATTGCCCTCAAACCTGCCCCTTTGCTGCCTTCACATCTCTCTCTCTTTTTCTCTGGAAGTTGTCTGAGTTCTCTGTCTTATTCCCTGAATACTTTCGACAGAGACAAAGAAAAATAGAAGGGAAATCGATCCCCAACCGTCCATAACCGCCTGGGAGGCAGTTACCAAGTCCTTAGATCCAAAAGGGCAGTTTCTCCCTTTCTCAACCGCCCGTAACCGCCCTTTGGCAGTTTCTTTCTTTTCTTCCTTTCCACAAAATCGTCCACTGAGCCTTAGCTCACACTCCTGGAAGCTTGCCAACTCCCTGGTCCATGCCTAAGACAAACCACCTTGCACCCGGACCATCGGCTCACCCCGTAACCGCCTGACCCGACCACACTGGTCCGGACCAGAACACTTCCTCCAACTGAGTTGAGCTGAATACCAACTGCTCCCAGCTGAGTGAGCTAGTCCTCCAGCTCCTGTGAGCTGATCACACTTAGGTGAGCTATCTTCCAGCTGCACCTAGCTGATCGAGCTTGATCCAGACCTCGTCCAGCTCCCGGATCACTCGTCCAGCTCCTTTACACTTGTTTCTTTCACATCCTAGTTAAGTCTCAGCTTCCTGATGCCCTTAACCTTCCTTATTGGACCATGATACGCTTGTCTCAAGGTCTTACGACCTGACTGGTGCGTCTCCTCGCACCATGGTCCGTCCGGACGATCCTATCTAGGATCGGGGACATGACAGATCCTCCTTCTCACTAGTCAAAGAGAAAAGGTAGTCAAGCTAAGTGACTCAAAACAAGCTCACTTGGGAGGAAGTCCCATGGTTATCCTTGTATATAGCTTTGCAATTTAAAAATTCCTTTTAAGTTTTTAATAAAAGTGGTCAAGATTTTCAGGTTTTGCCAAGCACTAGAGGAGAGAAGAAAGGTGGTCAGCCACCTAAGCCTTATGATCCATGTAGCAGCCTCCTCTAGTTGCATTGAACCAAGCCAGCTTCTAGTCATGCCACAAGCACCATGCCCAAATCTCCTTGTGTGGTATCACTCCAACCCTTCTTGTATATACATTTGCTTTTGCCTTGTTGAGGTATCTCTTACTCTCTTACTCACACAGGAGACTGTGTGATTTAAGTGTGGGGGAGGTACCGGATATTTGATCATGTTTGCTTTGTGATTTTGAGCCTCATGCATTGCATTGTACAATCATAAGTGCATAGAAAATCAAAAAAAATTTAAATTTTTGAATCATGTAGATTGCATCACTTGCATCCTTAAGATTGAGTCTAGAGCATATAGTTTGCATTCATTTGCATATGGAGCATTGCCTTGTAAAGAACACTTGTTTGCACTGAATTTGGCACCCTAGTTAAGCATATCAAGTAGCTTAAGCATCTTTTGAAAGGCTTGCATGCTTTGAGCCTTGAAAACTATTCTTGAAACTTGCTTGCTTGCTTGATATTGGCATTGTTCTTGAAACCAGCTCCATCCTGAACTTAGACTTGAATGAACTTAATTTCTCTTGCATATGGGCATTTGCATACTTGATCATGGATCTCATACGCATTTGGGTTATCTTTTTCCATTGTACCACCCTTTGTTAACCCAAATGGCACTCCCTTACCCTTGAACCCTATCCATTCTTTGAAACCTACATTGATTTGCTTGAGTGAGGCCTCTTTTGATAGCTTGTCATGTGCAAAATCTTGAGAGTATTGGGAGCGACATGGATTTGTTCTCATCTCTTGCTAGCATGGGGTCATCATTTGAGCTAGCTTCTAGGATGGTGAGTGAAGTGTTTGTTACCTAATAGTTTACATTTTGGGTTTGGGGATATGACAAAGTTGAGATTGATGAACAAAAAAAAAGTTTTGATAAAGAAAAGCCCTAGGGACCTAGAAATAAAAAAAAATGAAAAGCTCTTAGTTGAAGTCTTTGACCTTCCCCCTCATGCATATATAAAAAAAAAAAAAAGAAAAAGAAAAAGAAAAAGAAAAAAAGAAAGATTCAATAAGATAGTGGGGAAGGAAAGACTTAAGAGTTAGAGCTTAGAATGTGAATAGAGGTCCTTAGAGGTTGAATCATGAGAAGAAAATGTTCATTGGGTGAGTGATGTGAGTATGTTTTCATTTTGGGTTATGGGATGAATTAAAAGGGGTGTAGAACTTGTAATCATTTAGGATTTGGGTAGAATGATGAGGATGGATCCATGTATGCATGAATTGCTCCTAGTCTTAGATAAATTTTGCATAATGATCAAGCTCCTTGATTTTTGAGTGATTGCCACCTTGAAATGATGCATTGAACCCTCCTTTTCATCCATATTAGACCATTTGATCACCAAGCCAAATGATTGAGATCATGTGCCCATTTGTGAGACTTCACCTTGTGTGTGTGTGTGAATCAATGTGAGGGCTGGTTAAGAAAACATGTTGGTTGATAGGCATTGCATCCTGTGTAGAGATATAAGAGTAACTGATAGGCCTTGTGAAGCTAGAGCATAATAAAAGAGTTTGCTCATGCTATTTGCTATGTTTCTTTAGGATGTCAGGTTGAGTGCTATGAGTGTTTCCTTTGGCTTTGCTCCCATCCTTGCATCCACCCCCCTTGTGTTTGAAAAGTTTACTTGAGGACAAGCAAAGGTCTAGTGTGGGGGAGTTGATGTCTTGCATATTTACATGTTTTTAGCTATCATATCTTATGCATTTTTGCTCATTTAGATTAGGAATTAGGCATCTTTAGGCTCATTTTGCATTCATAAGTCCCTATTAGGTGTTGGAGCACACTTTGGAGATATTGAAGATGTTTGGGAGTTTTGTGATGAAAAAGAGGGGTTTAAAGATGAACATGGACAGAGGCCTTAAGAATATCTTATGACGCTAAGATTTGGTGGAGGCATGGCATTTTGAGTTAGCTTTCCAATGGAAGTGGTTTCAAGACATTTGGAGTCATATTAGAGAAGTTATGGTCAATTGAATGGAAGCATGTCAAGCCACTCGGGTGAGCACACCCGAGGCCAACCATCAAACCTTGCCTGGACGAGCTCAGGACGCGGCCAGGACGACCCGGGGACAAGCACCCGCACGTTCTGATGGTGTTGGAAGCCTAGAATGCACGCGGCCTTGCACACCCGTCCGTTTTACCCGCGCATGGAGGCACCCGGGCAGGCACACGCGGCCTGAAGGACCCGCACGTCCTGATGGTGCTGACGCCAAGACACACGCGGTTCAGATCACCCGGACGTCCCACCCGGCCATTCCAGCCCGCGTACCAGCAGACACCCGACCTCCCTCACCCGGCTGCTTCTACCCGCACGGGTTGGACTGAAGAGACGAGCTCAGGACACGACCTCCCTCACCCGGCCTAGAAGACCCGCACTGCCTGATGGCCTGTTGGATGCCGGACGAACCCTCATACCCGGCCAGCCATACCCGGCTTGGTGGAAGGCTATCCGACCAGGGTATCCGAGCTTCTTCCTTTTGGAGCATTTTGATTGGCTTAGACCTTTAATCTTCTATGGGCTTTTTAGTCATTTTATTTCTATGTGTTTAGGGCTTTTAAGCCTACTATAAATACTCTCACTAACCCAAGTTTGGGACCCTTGTTATTTATGATCTAAGAACAAAAACCTTTTGAGAAAAGCTTCATCTTTGATTAATTATCTCATCTCATCTTGTGTTCTTGATTGTTTATTTCATCTCCTTTCTTTCTCTATATGTTTAAGCTTGAATCTCTCATGGGTTTAAGAGTAAACATGTGGATTAGTGAGTAGATCCATCTTAGATCCATGGGTTAGGGTGATGGAGAATGATTAAGTGTAGATCCAAGGTGCTTAGTGTTAGATCTATCCTTTCCTTGCATTGATTTGGTGTTCTTAAAGCTATATTTGAGTTGGCCTCTCAAAGTTAGAGCCATAGGCATTTCATGCCCGAAAGGTGTTCTATGAAATGCCTGAACCAACTCATCTATGCTTTTAGCTTGCTTTGCCTAAGAGATTAGTTGTCAAAGGAGCTAGGATTGCTATTAGACTCATTCTCCATGCATGCTTTGATCATTACAGCCAAGGAGATTTGGTGTACTTGGGTGATCATTGCAAAGGAGCATCCATCTAGAGATAGAGCTTGCTTAGTTTTGTTGTCTAGGCATAAGGAATTAGATTGATTGAAAAGTTAGCATCTTGGATTGAATCTTAATCATTTGATATCAAGTCCCTACACCCATGGGTCTCATTCTCCTCATAAGAAAGAAAGCTTCACTCTTTTACTTGTATTTTCAATATTGTCTTAGTGATAGTGGAAGTTTTCAAGGCTCCCAAGTCAAATGATAGTATAGAAAGGTTGTCGAACCCACAGAGAACTAGAGACTTATAGCACTAAGAATACACAAGCTTCCTTAATCTAAGCAAACAAAAAGATGGATGAAGGTGACAAGCTAAGATCCTAGAAATATAAACAAGGTGATCTCAAATCCTATCAAGAAACAAGTGCAAGAACTCAATCAAATGCTAAGGTGGAATCCATGGGACTAGGAATTTGACTTTAGGTGATGTAGATCCAATCTAGAGGTGGCAAGCCATCAATCAAACACTCTCCTTATGCCTAAACAACAAAACTAAGCAAGCTCTATCCCTAGATGAATGCTCCTTTGCAATGATCACCCAAGTACACCAAATCCCTTTGGCTGTAGTGACTAAAGCAAGCATGGAGAACAAATCTAATAGCAATCTTAGCTCCTTTAACAACTAATCCCTTAGGTAAAGCAAGCTAAAAGCATTGAAGAGATGGTTCAGGCATTTCATCGAACACCTTCCGGGCGGAAATGCCTATAGATCTATTTTGATATGGTCAAGACCAAAATAGCATTAAGAACCCTCAACAAGCAAGGAAACAAGTAGATTAGATCTAAAGGCGGCAGCTTTTAATCAATCTAACAACCTTAGGCCTAGGCACAAGTCTAAACAAACTCTATGGTCAAGAAGAATGTTCATTTGCTAACACATCTAAAACACCAAATGGTCAATGGCTGAACAACATGCAAGCAATCATTAAGAACAAGCCTACTAGCCATCTTAACACCTTTACAACAAATGGTCTTTGGTAAAGAATGTTAAAAGCTTAGTAGAGTTGGTTCAGACATTTCATAGAACACCTTGTGGGTGAGAAATGTCTAGAACTCAACCTTTGAGAGGCCAACTCAAAAGAAGCATTAAAAGCACTCTACTAGCAAGGAACAAGATAAATCTACACTAAACACCCTAGATCTTCACTTAATCATCCTAATCACCCTAGCCCATGGATCCAAAGTGTGTCTACTCACTAATCTCCATGAAAAACCTTAAATCTATGTGAGATTCAAGGCTAATCATGTTTGTGAGAAGGAGAAACAAGATATAAGATGAAGACCTTCCTTAGATTGATAAAAAGATTCAAGCTTTTACAATATGAGGCAAGGTCTTGAGAGAAAATGAGATAAGTCCCTCAAAGGGGATACAAGAGTATTTATATGGGGCTTGGAAACCCTTAAAAACATAAAGGAGAAAGTCTAAAAAGTCCTTGAGGTCATTAAGTCTTCAGCCAATCAGAATCCAGCAAGAAGGAAGAAACTGGCCGATACCCGGGTAAGGTGGTCGAGTCCCGACCCGCGTATGCTGACCCGCGTACCAGACTCTCGTCCAGCCTTCCAGCCGTGCGGGTGCTTCAGGCCGCGTGTGCTGGCCGCGTATGTGAGTCGTGCGGGTCCTTCAGGCCGCGTATGCCAGGCCGCGTATGTGAGCCGTGCGGGTCCTTCAGGCCGCGTATGCCAGGCCGGGTGTGTGGAGCCGTGCGGGGATCTCATCCCGGGTGTGTGAGGCCGGGTACACTCCCTGGCGTCCATCATCTCTCGCCCAACCCGTGCGGGTAGGTTAGGTCGGGTGTCCAGGTCGGGTGTCTTGACATGCTTCCAATGAATCGATCATAACTTCTCCAATATGGCTCCAAATGACTTGAAACCACTTCCATTGGAAAGCTAACTCAAAATTCTGTATCTCCACCAAATCTTAGCATCAGAAGATATGTCTAAGGCCTCCGCCCATGCTCATCTTTGTCTTGATCAGATCATGGATTGACTTCTCTTTTCATGGCCAAACTTGATTCTTCACCTCTTTTTGGGCCATAAGGCTTCCAAACACCTCAAATCACACCAAAGCATACTCCAACACCTGATAAGGACAAATGAATGCAAAATGGACCTAAAGATGCCTAATGCCTAACTTATATGATCAAAATGCATGAGATATGGATGCTAAAAACATGTAAATATGCAAGCTATCAACTCCCCCACACTAGACATTTACTTGTCCTCAAGTAATCTTTTCAAAACACAAGGAGGAGAGACACAGAGATGGAAGCAAAGCCAAAAGAAACACTTATAGCACTCAACTTGACATCCTAAAGAAACATAGCAAATAGCATGAGCAAAACTCTCTTATTATGCTCTAGCTTCACAAGGCCTATCAATTACTCTTATGCCTCTACACAAGATGCAATGCTTATCAACCAACAAGTTCTCTTAACCAGCCCTCACATTGATTCACACACACACACACAAGGTGAAGTCTCACAAATGGGCACATGATCTCAATCATTTGGCTAGGTGATCAAATGGTCTAATAAGGATGAAAAGGAGGGTTCAATGCATCATTTCAAGGTGGCAATCACTCAAGAATCAAGGAGCTTGATCATTATGCAAAATTTATCTAAGACTAGGAGCAATTCATGCATACATGGATCCATCCTCACCATTCTACCCATTCCTAAGTGATTACAAGTTCTAAACCCTTTTTATTCATCCCATAACCCAAAATGAAAAATACTCACATCACTCACCCAATGAACAATTTTCTTTCTTCAAGATTCAACCACTAAGGACCCTTTTATTCACAATTCACATTTCAAAGCTCTAACACTTTTTGTTTTCCCTTCCCCACTATCTTATTGAATCTTTCTTTTCCTTTTTTTCTTTTCTTTGTTTTTGTTTTTGTTTTTCTTTTCTTTTCCTTTTTTTTTTTTTTTTTTTTTTTTTTTTTTTTTTAGGGGGAAGGTCAAAAAAACATCAATCAAGAGCTTCTCATCTTTCTATTCTAGGTCCCTAGGGTTTTTCTTTCTCAATACATTCTTTTGTTCATCAATCTCAACATTGTCACATCCCAAACCCAAGATATAAACCTTTAAGGAACAAAAACCCCACTCACCATCCTAGAAGCTAGCTCAAATGAGGATCCTATGCTAGCAAGAGATGAGAACAAATCCATGTCGCTCCCAATACTCTCAAGATTTTGCACATGACAAGCTATCAGAAAAGGCCTCACTCATGCAAATCAATGTAGGCTTCAATGAATGGCTAGGGTTCAAGGGTATGGATGTGCCATTTGGGTTAACAAAGAGTGGTATAATGGGGAAAGATAACCCAAATGTGTATGAGACCCATGATCAAGTATGCAAATGCCCATATGCAAGAGAAATTAAGTTCATTCAAGTCTAAGTTCAGGATGGAGCTGGTCTTAAGAACAATGCCAATATCAAGCAAGCAAACAAGTTTCAAGAAGAGTTTTCAAGGCTCAAAGCATGAAAGCCTTTCAAAAGATGCTTAAGCTACTTGATATGTTTAACTAGGGTGTCAAATTCAGTGCAAACGAGTGTTCTTTACAAGGCAAAGCTCCATATGCAAATGAATGCAACCTATATGCTCTAGACTCAATCTTAAGGATGCAAGTGATGCAATCTACATGATTCAAAAATTTAAATTTTTTTAGATTTTCTATGCACTTATGAATGTACAATGCAATGCATGAGACTCAAAATCACAAAGCAAACATGATCAAATATCCGGTACCTCCCCCACACTTAAATCACACAGTCTCCTGTGTGAGTAAGAGAGTAAGAGATACCTCAAC